>BSBK01008335.1:0-98440 GCA_027943335.1 Chamaecyparis obtusa
GATATGTATATGTATATATATATATATGTATATATATCTATATATATATATGTATATGTATATATATATATATATATATGTGTGTGTATATCTATCTATATATATATATATGTATATGTGTGTATATATATATATATACATATATGTATATATATATATATATATATATGTATGTATGTATGTATGTATGTATGTATGTATGTATATCTATCTATATGTGTGTGTATGTGTGTGTGTGTACAAATCATATAAAGTAAGCAATCTAACTTGGGTTTGAACTCATTTTTTATGCATGATCAATCAGAGCCCCAACACTTCTTCAAAGAGGCTACATTTTGATGATCCCCCTACAGCATAGGATGTAGTTTTAGTTTTGTGGTCATTTAGAGATGCAACTTCACACATTTTGAGATGGTATATATGCCACATTATACCCTTAAAACATTGATTTTGTAGACATTTTGAAATGGCATGTGCCATATTTGTATATGGAGATACTTTTGATACATTTGATACTTTGTATATATAGAATATGTTCATTTATATGTTATATTTTCCTCATCTTTTGTATATACATATTTATTATTCATGTTTATGGAATTGAATGGTGAAGTTATATCTTGACTATGATTATCATTATGATTGAAATTATATCTTGTTGAAGTTACATTTGTTTTTCTTTACTCTAGATTACCCTGTTCATGGAGCTTATTATGTTTGAGGTTTAACTTCTATAGATTTCCTATGTTCTTATGTTTCATACCATTATATATACTCACTTGAGCCACTTAGTACTACATTGTTTGAATACTATGTATATACTCACTATGTATATAGCTCATCATATTGGGGTCACTTGAGTCACAGAAGATCGCTGCCCATTCGTGCTTAGTGCACCTTGGGGTCACTTGGATTGAGCGTGGTCATGTGCGTTCTAGTGACTCCGTGGGTGAAATGAGGTTGTCACTTGCATTTACCCAGCCAACTAGAGCTGATGGAGTAGACGGTTCGATGCAATGTCAAACAATTTGAAAGATACGCTACTGAGCCGCTTTCAACTGACCCTCATTGCAATTTTTGGCATCGACTGAGATCGCCTTGCCAAATGAAAATGAAGTCAAATTTCCCAAAACTAAGACACATCATAGTAGACCTTGGAAACATGATCTCATAGCACTTGACAGTTTGTTGATACCTCTCATGAGCTTTGTGATACGAGCCCCAGAAAATCACTACCCAATTGTGCTTAGTGCACCTTGGGGTCACTTGGGTTGAGCGTGGTCGTAATCATTCCATGACTCCATGGGAGGAATGGGGTTGTCACTAGCATTTACTCGGACAATTGGAGCCGATGGAGTAGATGGTTCAATGCCAGGTCAGACGGTTTGAAAGATATGTTGTTGAGCCGCTTTCAACTGACCCTCACTGCAAGTTTTGGAATTGACTGAGATTGCCTTGCCAAATGCAAATGAAGTCGAATAGCCCAAAACTGAGAGAGGTTATTATAGACCTTGAAAACATGATCTTGTAGCCCTTGATGGTTTTTTGATTCCTCTCATGAGCTTTGAGATACGAACCATGGAAGATCGCTGCCCAATCATGCTTAGTGCACCTTGGGGTCACTTGGATCGAGCGTGGTCGCGAGCATTCCAGTGACTCCATGGGTGAAATGAGGTTGTAATTGGTGTTTACCTATCCAACCAGAGCTAATGGAGTAGATAATTCAATGCAATGTCAGATAGTTAGAAAGATATGTTGTTGAGCCACTTTCAATTGACCCTCACTACAAGTTTTGGCATCGACTGAGATCACCTTGCCAAATGCAAATGAAGTTGAATCACCAAAAACTAAGAGAGGTTATAGTAGAACTTGGAAACATGATCCCATAGCACCTAACAATTTGTTGATACCTCTCACGGAGCTTCAAGATATGAGCCCTGGAAGATTGTTGCCCAATCATGCTTAGTGCACCTTGGGGCCACTTCAGTCGAGCGTGGTCGTGAGCTTTCCCGTGACTCAGTGGGTGGAATGGGGTTGTCACTGGTGTTTAATTAGCAAAGTGGAGGTGATGTAGTAGATGGTTTGATGCCAGGCTAGATAGTTTGAAAGATATCCTGTTGAGCCACTTTCAACTAACCCTCACTACAAGTTTTGGCATCGACTGAGATCACCTTGAAAAATGCAAATGAAGTCAAATCACCCAAAATTGAGAGAGGTTATAGTAGAAATTAGAAACACAATCTTGTAGCACCTGACAGTTTGTTGATACCTCTCATGAGCTCTGAGATACGAACCATGAAAGATCACTTCCCAATCATGCTTAGTGCACCTTAGGGTCACTTAGGTCGAGCGTGGTCGTGAGTGTTCCCGTGACTCCGTGTTTAGAATGGGATTATCACTGGTGTTTCCCTAGCCAACTGGAGCTGATGGAGTAGGTGGTTTGATGCCAAGTCAGATGGTTTGAAAGATATGCTGCTGAGCCACTTTCAACTGACCCTCATTGCAAGTTTTGGCATCGACTGAGATCACCTTGCCAAATGAAAATGAAGTTGAATCATTGAAAATGGAGAGAGGTTATAGTAGACCTTAGAAACACAATCTTGTAGCCCTTGAAAATTTGTCAATACTCTCAAGAGCTCTGAGATACGAGCCCTAAAAGATCACTACCCAATCATGCTTAATGCATCTTGGGGTCACTTGGGTCAAGCATGGTCGCAAGCATTCCCGTGACTCTGTGGGTGGAACGGGGTTGTCACTAGTGTTTAGTCAGCCAATTAGAGTTGATGGAGTAGACAGTTCAATGCCAAGTCAGATGGTTTGAAAGATACACTGTTGAGCCACTTTCAACTGACCCTCACTACAAGTTTTGGCATCGACTGAGATCACCTTGCCAAATGAAAACAAAGTTGAATCGCCCAAAACTAAGAGAGGTTATAGTAGACCTCGTAAACATAATCTTATAGCACCTAATGGTTTGTTGATACCTCTCATGAGCTTTGAGATACGAGCCCTGGAAGATCTCTCCCAATCATGCTTAGTGCACCTGGGGTCACTTGGGTCGAGCGTGGTCGCGAGCATTCCCGTGACTCCGTGGGTGGAATGGGGTTGTCACTAGAATTTACCTAGCCAATCGAAGCTGATGGAGCAGACGGTTTGATGTCAATTCAGACGGTTTGAAAGATATGCTGCTGAGTCACTTTCAACTGACCCTCACTGCAAGTTTTGGCATCGACTGAGATCGCCTTATCAAATGCAAATGAAGTCGGATCACCAAAAATTGAGAGAGGTTATAGTAGACCTTGGAAACACTATCCTATAGCCCATGATGATTTGTCAATAACTCTCACGAGCTTTGAGATATGAGCCCCAAAAGATCACTGCCCAATCGTGCTTAGTGCAGCTTGGGGTCACTTGGGTCAAGCCATGGTCGCAAGCGTTCCCATGACTTCATGGGTGGAATGAGGTTATCACTAGAATTTACCCAGCCAACTAGTGCTAATGGAGTAGATGGTTCAATGCCAAGTCAGATGGTTTGAAAGATACGCTGCTGAGCTACTTTCAACTAACCATCACTACAAGTTTTGCATCGACTGAGATCGCCTTGCCAAATGCAAATGAAGTTGAATCGACCAAAATTGAGAGAGGTTATAGTAGACCTAGTAAACATGATCCTGTAACACCCAATGATTTGTCAATACCTCTCACGAGCTTTGAGATATGAACCCCAGGAGATCACTGTCCAATCGTGCTTAGTGCACCTTGGGGTCACTTGGGTCGAGCATGGTTGCAAGCGTTCCCGTGACTTCGTGGGTGGAACAGAGTTGTCACTAGAATTTACCTAGCCAATTGGAGCTAATGGAGTAGACGGTTCGATGATAGGTCAGACGGTTTGAAAGATATGTTGTTGACCCACTTTCAACTAACCCTCACTGTAAGTTTTGGCATTGACTGAGATCGCTTTGCCAAATGCAAATGAAGTTGAATCACCCAAAAATGAGAGAGGTTATAGTAGACCTCAAAAACATGATCTTGTAGCACCTAACATTTTTTTGATACCTCTCATGAGCTTTGAGATAGGAGCCCCGAGAAGATCACTGCCCAATCGTGCTTAGTGCACCTTGGGGTCACTTGGGTCGAACATGGTCGCAAGTATTCCCGTGACTCTATGGGAAGAATAGGGTTGTCACTAGCATTTACTCGGCCAACCAGAGTCAATGGAGTAGATGGTTCAATGCCAGGTTAGACGGTTTGAAGGATATGCTACTGAGCCGCTTTCAACTAACCCTCACTGCAAGTTTTTGGCATTGACTGAGATCACCTTGCCAAATGCAAACGAAGTCGAATCACCCAAAAATGAGAGAGATTATTGTAGAACTCAAAAACATGATCCTGTATCCCTTGATGGTTTGTCAATACCTCTCATGAGATCTGAGATACGAGCCTCAGAAGATCACTACCCAATCATGCTTAGTGCACCTTGGGGTCACTTGGGTCGAGCGTGGTCGCAAGCTTTCCCGTGACTCCGTGGGGGGAATGAGGTTGTCACTAGTGTTTACCTAGCCAACCAGAGCCGATGGAGTAGATGGTTTGATGCTAGGTCAAATGGTTTGAAAGATACACTATTGAGCCACTTTTAACTAACCCTCACTGCAAGTTTTGGTATCGACTGAGATCACCTTGCCAAATGCAAATGAAGTCAAATCACCCAAAATCAAGACAAGTTATTGTAGACCTTGAAAACATGATCTAGTAGCACATGACAGTTTGTTGATACCTCTCATAGGCTCCAAGATATGAGGCCCAGAAGATCACTACCCAATCGTGCTTAGTGCACCTTGGGGTCACTTGGGTCGAGCGTGGTCGCGAGTGTTCCCATGACTTCATGGGTGGAACGGGGTTGTCATTAGTGTTTACCTAGCCAACTAGAGATGATGAAGTAGATGGTTTGATGCCAGGTCAGACGGTTTGAAAGATACACTACTGAGCCACTTTCAACTGACCCTTACTACAAGTTTTGGCATTGACTGAGATCACCTTGTCAAATGCAAATGAAGTTGAATCTCCCAAAACTGAGAGAGATTATTATAGACCTCAAAAAGAAAATACAGTAGCATGTGATGTTTTGTTGATACCTCTCACAAGCTCTGAGATATGAGCCCCAAAAGATCACTGCCTAATCATGCTTAATGCACCTTGGGGTCACTTGGTTCGAGCGTGGTCACGAGCGTTCCCATGACTTTGTGGGTGGAAGGGGGTTGTTATTGGTGTTTACCCAGCCAACCAGAGCTGATGGATTAGATGGTTTGAAAGATACACTGCTGAGCCACTTTCAACTAACCCTCAATACAAGTTTTGGCATTGACTGAGATCGCCTTGCTAAATGCAAATGAAGTCAAATCACCCAAAACTGAGAGAGGTTATTGTAGACCTTGAAAACACAATCTAGTAGCACATGACGGTTTGTCAATACCTCTCATGAGCTCTAAGATACGAGCCCCATAAGATCACTACCCAATCATGCCTAGTGCACCTTGGGGTCACTTGGGTTGAGCATGGTCACGAGCATTCCCATGACTCCATGGGTGGAACCGTGTTGTCATTAGCATTTACCCGACCAACCGGAGCCAATGGAGCAGATAGTTTGATTCCAGGTTCGATAGTTTGAAAGATATGTTGTTGAGCCACTTTCAACTGACTATTAGTGGTATGTTTGGAATTTGAACTGTGAAACTAATCATGATTAAGCTTGTGAAATTTGAACTATGACGCTTATTAGGTTTGAGGTTTAACTTTTATAGATTGTTTGAAATGATAAAAAAATAATATCCTTAAACCATTATAAACAACAATCAAACATGTAAGAATTCAAACCATGAAAATGACATAAGTAAATGACATGTAAGATCCCTTCTTGGCACTATTGGCCACTCATACATGATTTTGGTCATAAGTCCTTATCAAGAGTTTTAGGACATTTAACTTTTAAATCAAATTGATTGTTACAAATTGCCATTATAGGCTTCAAAAGATCTCAATTAACCATTAAGGATCCTTTTGTCCTTCTATCTCTGATTGGATCCATGGTGACCGTAGGTGTCTTAATAGGTGCTCTTGCACAAGTTACAATCCACATACAAAACCAAGTTTATTGACTCAAAATACAATCTAAGAAAGGTGAAATTAATGTATTGAAATTAAGCTTAACAAACTTAGAAAACAATGCACTAAGTTAACTTATTACTTGGTCAAGTGTTCCTAAAGGGTCATCTCTTTGCTTCAGGGTCTCCAATAGTGCTTCATGATCAGCAGTACTAATAGTCCAAAGCTCTTTTGTCTTTGGTCTTCCTTGATGCTTTGACAACTTGACATTTGTTGCTATAACAAGGTGTGAATACATGAGAATAGTTTTGTGCTTCTCATAGTCTTCAAATGCAGGAATTCCATTCTTTCTAATCATGTATGTTTGTAGCCATGTTCCCACAATAACAACTGAACTAGTAGGATATGTGAACCCATCACCATCTATCATCGGTTGTACAAGCTTATGTTTAACTTGTACACAGTGTACTAACCAATAATCTGACCTCTCATCATTCCCCTATAGTGCAACCAATGAAAAAACATTTCCTAGCGTTAGAAGATCTAAAAGATGGTCATAGTCAACTGAAGTGTCCATGTCATCATTTCTTATAGAGAGTGTCAAAGATAAAGGAGTTAGATACTGTGGAACCCATGTATCCACCCACTCACTTGACTCACAATGATCCCAATCATACTGAAAACACATGGGGAAAAAACAAGCCAACTCTCATATCCAAATGGTCCATGTACTACTATTGGAGCTTTGGAATGAATGCATTTTTGAAGAGTCTTTCACTATTTGACAATCCAATCTATCTCCTATAGTTCCCTCCTCAACCAACCAAAAGAATCTATGCACTATAGAATCAAGAGTCCCCCCCTATGACAATGCTAAAGTACACCAATCAACAATAGAATGAGCATCAAGAAGTACATCACCTAAAATCCTCAATTGCTCCTTAACTAGAGCTCTCTTCACACATGCACCTGCTCTGTCATGCTCCCCTTTCCCACGCCCTGACTCAAAAAAACTACAAATATGAGGTACACCTTTCTCCACATGCATTCTAAACAACCAATAAAACATTCTGGAATTCTTAAATTGACCAATGCAATTATCCGACCAAATGAGATGCCTATCCATAGCAATACCATTTTCCTGAAGAAGTCAAAATAGTTTTGGAAACAATGTTGAACAAAATCATGAGAGTGAGACCTGTTGTTTCTCATATAAAAATGGTACTCTCTGATTAACTTTCCCTCATCTTTTGTGCTATCAGGGGAATGGCTATATGTGATGTGTACAAAAATAGCAACCTAAATGGAATTGTAATATTGAACTTGAGTCTCATTTTGGGGCTGCAAAGTATAGTTCTCCGCAAAGTCAACAGAAATAATAGTTCCAATGGGGAAACTGTCTTTACATGTCCTGAATTGTTGATCCAACCATTGAGACTTGTGACTATGCCTTGCATACTTGTAAAAAAGATCTGTCTTGAAATCTGAGATAAAATCAGCAACATTGTATTCTTTTGCAACTAACTCACATCTAGAGCCTTCATCTCCACTCTTCAATGTATATTTCACCGTTTCATATACATTTTTTTAGACGAGTGTCTAGGAACCCTAGGGAGTCCCCATGACCCCTTTTGACACATTTGAATGGTCAAGTGTGTCTGAAGGGGTCCTAAGACCCCTTAAGACACACTTGAAAGTTAAAATGTGTCAAAAGGGGTCATGGGGACTCCTTAGGGGTCCTAACACGTGATAAGGCATATTAGGACCCCTAGGAAGTCCCCAAGACCCCATTTGACACATTTGAACACTCAAGTGTGTCCAAAGGGGTCCTAAGACCCCTTAAGACACACATGAGCATTCCAATGTGTCAAAAGGGGTCCTAAGACCCCTTAAGACACACTTGAGTGTGAAAATGTGTCAAAAGGGCTCATGGAGACTCCCTAGGGGTCCTAATGCATGATAAGTCATACTAGGACACCTAGGGAGTCCCCATGACCCCTTTTGACACATTTGAATGCTCAAGTGTGTTTGAAGGGGTTCTAAGACCCCTTAAGACACACTTGAGCATTCCAATGTGTCAAAAGGGGTCCTAAGACCCCTTAAGACACACTTGAGCATTCAAATGTGTCAAAAGGGGTCATGGGGACTCCCTAGGGGTCCTACCATGTGATAAGGTGTAGTAGGACCCCTAGGGAGTCCCCATGACCCCTTTTGACACATTTGAATGCTCAAGTGTGTCCGAAGGGGTCCTAAGACCCCTTAAGACACACTTGAGTGTTCAAATGTGTCAAAAGAGGTCATGGGGACTCCCTAGGGGTCCTAACACGTGATAAGGCATACTAGGACCCCTAGGAAGTCCCCATGACCCCTTTTGACACATTTGAATGCTCAAGTGTGTCAGAAGGGGTCCTAAGACCCCTTAAGACACACTTGAGCATTCCAATGTGTCAAAAGGGGTCCTAAGACCCCTTAAGACACACTTGAGCATTCAAATGTGTGAAAAGGGGTCTTGGGGACTTCCTAGGGGTCCTAGTATGCCTTATCATGCGTTAGGACCCCTAGGGAGTCCCAATGACCCCTTTTGACACATTTGAATGCTCAAGTGTGTTTGAAGGGGTCCTAAGACCCCTTAAGACACACTTGAGCATTCAAATGTGTCAAAAGGGGTCATGGGGACTCCTTGGGGGTCCTAACGCATGATAAGGCATACTAGGATCCCTAGGGAGTCCACATGACCCCTTTTGACACATTTGAACACTCAAGTGTGTCTGAAGGGGTCCTAAGACCCCTTAAGACACACTTGAGCATTAAAATGTGTCAAAAGGGGTCATGGGGACTCCCTACGGGTCCTAATGCATGATAAGGCATACTAGGACCCCTAGGAAGTCCCCAAGACCCCTTTTGACATAGTTGAACACTCAAGTGTGTTTGAAGGGGTCCTAAGACCCCTTAAGACACACTTGAGCATTCAAATTTGTCAAAAGGGGTCATGGGGACTCCCTAGGGGTCCTAATGCATGATAAGGCATAGTAGGACCCCTTGGGAGTCCCCATGACCACTTTTGATGCATTTGAATGCTCAAGTGTGTCTGAAGTGGTCATAAGACACCTTAAGGCACACTTGAGCATTCAAATGTGTTAGAAGGGGTCATGGGGACACCCTAGGGGCCCTACTACACCTTATCATGCGTTAGGACCACTAGGGAGTCCCCATGACCCATTTGGACACATTTTAACACTCAAGTGTCTTAAGGGGTCTTAGGACCCCTTCAGACACACTTGAGTGTTAAAATGTGTCAAAATGGGTCATGGGGACTCCCTAGTGGTCCTAATCACACGTTACAACCCCTAGGGAGTCCCCATGACCCCTTTTGACATATTTGAATAATCAAGTGTGTCTTAAGGGGTCTTAGGACTTGTTCAAACACACTTGAGTGTTCAAATGTGTCAAAAGGGGTCATGGGGACTCCCTAGGGGTCCTAACGCCTGATAAGGCATACTAGGACCCCTAGGATGTCTCCAAGACCCCTTTTGACATATTTGAACACTCAAGTGTGTCCAAAGGGGTCCTAAGACCCCTTAAGATAGACTTGAGCATTCTAATGTGTCAAAAGGGGTCCTAAGACCCGTTAAGACACACTTGAGCATTCAAATGTGTCAAAAGGGGTCATGGGGATTCCCTAGGGGTCCTAACACATGATAAGATGTAGTAGGACCCTTAGGGAGTCCCCATAACCCCTTTTGACACATTTGAACACTCAAGTGTGTCTGAAGGGATCCTAAGACCCCTTAAGACACACTTGAGATTTCAAATGTGTCAAAAGGGGTCATGGGGACTCCCTAGGGGTCCTAACGTGTGATAAGGCATACTAAGACCCCTAGGGAGTCCCCATCACCCCTTTTGACACATTTGAATGCTCAAGTGTGTCTTAAGAGGTCTTAGGATGCCTTTTAACACATTGGAATGCTCAAGTGTGTCTTAACAGGTCTTAGAACCCCTTGAGACACACTTGAGTGTAGAAATGTGTCAAAAGGGGTCATGGGGATTTCCTAGGGGTCCTAGTATGCCTTATCAAATGTTAGGACTCCTAGGGATTCCCCATGACCCCTTTTGACACATTTGAATGCTCAAGTGTGTCTTAAGGGGTCTTAGGACCCCTTCAAACACACGTGAGCATTCAAATGTGTCGAAAGGGGTCATGGGGACTCCCTAGGGGTCCTAGTATGCCTTACCACATGTTAGGACCCCTAGGGAGTCCCCATGACCCCTTTTGACACATTTTAATGCTCAAGTTTGTCTTAAGGGGTCTTAGGACCCCTTTGGAAACACTTGAGCATTCAAATGTGTCAAAAGGGGTCTTGGGGACTCCCTACAGTTCCTAGTATGCCTTATTAGGTGTTAGGACCCCTAGGGAGTCCCCATGACCCCTTTTGACACATTTGAATGCTCAAGTTTGTCTTAAGGGGTCTTAGACCCCTTAAGACAAACTTGAGCATTCAAATATGTCAAAAGGGGTCATGGGGACTCCCTAGGGGTCCTAACACCTGATAAGGTTAACTAGGACCCTTAGGGAGTCCCCATGACCCCTTTTGACAAATTTGAATGCTCAAGTGTGTCTAAAGGGGTCTTAGGACCCCTTAAGACACACTTGAGCAATCCAATATGTCGAAAGGGGTCATTCTAGATTCTTTAGTGCTTCTAGTGAATCCAAATTTAGTTCTTATAAAGATGAGATATTAGTGAATGACTTCTTGCTAATACTACTCTTCCACCAGATCCAGATTTCAATCCTTTTGTGAATCTACAGGCTCAATTGCGAGCCCACATGATTGGCCAAGAGAAAAATATGATTGTATATCAACTGATTACAAAATGTTCAGTTGAGGAGAAAATATTGCAATGATCAAGAAGAAAATTGACTATGGAAAATCTAGTTATGAATTCTATTAAGAATGAAACTATTAAGGAAAAGCATGAATCACAAACCATGAAAATAACCTTCTGCAACAAAGAACATTCAAGGTATAGAAATTATTAACTCTAAATTTAAATGTCTTATCAGCATTCATGCAAGAGATTTCATTAGCATCCATGGAAGAAATTTCATTAACTTCAGACAAAATCATCTAAAAAAATTCATTAACTTCAGGCGAAATCATTTAAGACGGACAAAAAGAAAATTGTATTACTTAGAAATGATAGAGAAAGAAAATGAGCCAAAATTATGGTGAAAATTAAATTCTTCAATTAAGTTATTCAAAAACACGCAGAATGTTGTAACGCATGATGATTTATAGAGAATTTATGATGGAATATGCTATGCAAAAGCCCACAATCCCTGTCATATCTCAAAGTACTGATGAGAAGCAATGGCGAAAGTCTAAGATAGAGGCGGCGCCGGCATTGAAGCGGCAAGACATTCTTCATAATATTAGGGCGGGGCCATCGAAATGGCAAGGCTTTCCTCATAATATTGTGTCACCACTGATCTCTTCTTTAAATTTATTAATGTGGCTGGTTCTACGATGCTTGCATAATTTCCAGTACAACTACTCATTTTACCAAACCCTTCCCCGCTCTCCATAACCTTCGACCAGTTCAAAGATCCATCTAGTTGTTCTCATTTAACCTCCCAATGACTCTATTGAGCTGCCAAATTATCAACAGGCGTGGTACAATTGTCCGATTCAACCAGAATCTATTTTTGATATTAATATATAATTAAATAATATTTAATGTAAAATGTATATTATATATAATATTTAATATATATAATATATATAGTTTTTAATATTAATATATATTAAATAATATTTAATGTAAAATTTATATTATATAATATTTCATATATAATTGATATTATAAATATTTAATATATCTAATATATAGTTTTTTATATATTAGATAATATATAAAAATTCTATATATTAAAAATTCTGAAATGGAAGGGAGAAAGTGGAGGGAAGGGAAAGTGAAAATTAAAAATTATGTCATCATTTTCAGGTACCCAAAAATATTGGGTACCCGATTAGGCTCGGTATTGCCTTGTGCACCAAACCTACATGGTCAACTATTGAAATGTCTCAAATACGTGTTTTTCCCATGTTTCTCTAAGTTCCAGACTTCGACAATGTAGCTGACGACTTTTTTTTCACCCGAATTTGATAAAACGAAAAGGGTATTTTAAGGATATTATCAGCTTTCTACCGATATAATTGCTGTCAAATTTTGAATTCAGTAAGTAATTATTAGTTTTTTTCTAATTGATCTACCTCTAAAGTGTTGATTTATATACTAATTGAAAAATGACTATAACTTTCAAATGGTATAACATTTTTGAAATCTGAAAAATGTGTCACATTCTATGCTTTGCCTACTATAAGAATTTTTTTTTTTTTGAATTTTGTAATGTTTTGAACGAGTTAAGGTGGTCAGACATGGAAGTTATTCTGAAAACGTTGTAGCAGAAAATTCATAATTAAATTTTTTTTGGAATAAAATTACAAAAAAATTTGCGTCACATCTGGGCATGAGTCTACTACTTATATATTAAATCTTATAAAAAAATATTATCATTTGATCATGATTAAGGTGGTCAGACATACACCTACTTCTTATTTTTTTCCTGAAATTTTTGTACTGCTGTATTGAAATCTATACTTTTCACCACTTATATTAATCTTTTTTTAGAAAAGGCCTAGTATTTTATAAACTAAATTCAATTTCCTACAAATTCTATTCTTACAACTTTTTGGTATTAGGTTGATAGCTAGTTCAAATTTTCATGTCAAGTTGACTAACCCTGATTTGCTGATTTTTCATTGCCACTTTTGGGCATAGTATGGCCCCTCATGATCTTGCACATACCCTATTAGATTTTTTTTGTGAGTTTGAGAGGTCTCTAGTTTGGAGGGAAAGCATGTGTGAATTTTTTGAAGATTGGTTGCCAAAGGAAGATATCCAGGAGGCTACCAACTTAAGGCTTGGAGATTTGCAGAGAGTACTCCAGCCGTTGGAAGAGGATTCTCTGCAGGACCCCAAGTAGGGTCTAAACTGGGATGAATATCCATTCTTCTCATGTGTATGTTTTTGTATATGAATGATAAGTTATTTTATTAGTGTATGATTTTTTACTGCAAATTGAAAAGGGAAACTTATTTATGTCATGTTTTCTGTGTATTCCAATTATGTTTCCGGGTTTTAATTTTATGAATGTTGTATGGTTATTGTTGTGAAATCTTCCTAGAAAGTTTAGGAATGCTTTGATTTTCTTAGGATGGTGTATTCTATTTTTCTTGTATGGATTAGGGAAGTTTAGGAAGAAATAGGAAGGGCTAGGGAGGTTTCAGAAAGAGATGCAGTCATATTTCTCCATTGTTGCATTTGCAAGCCTCTCTGTGATTTGTTTCTTTTATTTTGATTAATTTAGTTTGAGGCTTAGATAATGTTGAGTATGTGATCTAGATGTGGTACTGAGGTCCCTACATCAGGTTGACCTCAGGGAGCCTTTCCCAAGCATTCTCCATGCCTTTAAAATTCTATTTTTGGCCTTTATGGGCAATTTTGAATTAAGTTTAAAAAAAGTATCCTGCAATGTCATACAACATTATACACTTACCCATATGACACTTGGTCAAGTGTCGTATGAGCCTCACTAGAATGTCATATGGGTAGTTATGTATTGTCATATGGGGTTTTTTAAGGGTTTTAGGGGCTCAAAATTTGTAGAATTATGTTTAGAACCTCTATAAATCATTCCTTATGATTGGGCTACAAGTTTTATCACCTATATTTTTCCTTCACTTGTTTTGTTTTTGTTATTATGTGTTACTTATGTCATTTAGTACTTGACTTGTACTTAAGTTCTTTTTATCAGGCTAGAACCTATTCTGGTGGCATCATTTATACAACTATAACATTTACGTATAAGTCTGATGCATGAGTTATATTTGTATAAATACATTTCAGGATGTTTGAGATAGGTTTTAGCTTCATAGGAGTTAAGATGCAAATTCTAGATTTTGGAGATTTCCAAAAAAATTCAGACTTAGCCAAATTTCAGGCACATGAGGTTTCCATAGATGGAATGTTGTGTTAATGTATGTGGAACTTTGTATCACCTATGTATGTTCATTAATTGATGTTTTTTGAGGTTATATGGTGTACTTATGATGTTTTTGCACTTGGCATATACTTGAGCTTAGTTTATGAGGCTAGGACTCGTCTTGGTGGCCTGTGTGCACAAGAGGGTTCCCTAGACCTATAAATTAACCATGGAAAGTTTTATTTATGCATGTGGAAATTTTTATGCTATTCTTTGAGGTGTCTTGTGATAGAAACCCTTCCAGTGGTTCCTGTTATGTATATGGCTAAGGTTAGGACTCACTCTGAGGGCCTGAGTGCACAAGGGAGTTTCCTAAACCTATGGATTAGGACATGGAAGTGTTATTTTGTATCTTTTGCTTGTGATGGGGTAAGGGAATAGGAACCCTAAGTGAGTGTCTCAATATAGGTGTTGGAATCCTAAAGTGGTTTCCAAATGATCCTATGAGTGGGTTTGTTAAAAGTGACAACCTTAAAAATTAACCTGGGAAGGGGAGATTCAAAAGATAATGAAATAAAATATAATAAAGGCCACACAGACCTGATTGGAGTACTGAGACAAGGGATAACTACCAGGATGGATCCCTATTCATAAAGGGGGGATCAGGGTTACATGGTTTCCAGGAAGGATCCCAATATATAGGTTGTGTGATGACACTCACATAGGTGGTCTCCTAGAACCTTAACCTCGGTGTTATAGTATGATGATATTTTATGTGATTTATTCTTGTTCTTTTGAGTCTTGGATTTATTTTTATTTGAGACTTAGATTGCCTTAAGGTCTTGAGAGTACCTTGGTTCTATCTCCTAGCACGGGGGGTGGAACTTTATGTGTTTCACATGGTTGGGTGGCAAAATCTCTTTCGAAGTATTGTTCATGGTTCATGTCGTGGCTTGGATTCTAAGTTGTTCAGTGATGAATTTTTCCTCTATTTTATCATGTATCTCTATCTTTTGAAATCAACATGTAAAGATGTAATGTAAGCCTTCAGGAAATTTGAGGTAATCATCTCTTTGTGAGCCTTCAGGCCATGTGTAGTAACTATAATTGTAACTTTAATTATGTTTGTAAATGGAAATTGTAAGAAAGAATATATATATATATGGGAAGGGTAGAATCAGGAATTTCAAAGGGGATTGAATATTGATTAATCATTTATGGATTATAATTAAGTAACTTTCCTACCCTATCACTCTAGTGAGTTTTAAATGAAATTGAAAGTAATGATTCTATGCAAGTATTTACAATGCAATAGATGTAAACTTTTAAAAGGAAACTAGTTTGCGTTTCCGAGTATCTCTAGGTAAAAATAATAAGGAAACATGTATGTTATTAAAAGTAGTAATGAGATGTGATTTCTTAAATGTATAGCTCAATGTGAATGATGTGTGGTTATTAAAACTAGGTTTTATCTTAATCCTTAAACTAGATATATACAATGACATAGAAGATAATCTATGATAGTTAGATTTGTGACAAAGATGATTCATTGAATGGGTTATATTGGTTAGCATTAGATGGCTAAGTACTTTCCACTCTTTCTATTCAGATCCTTTAAATAAAAATGGAAAGTAAGGACTTTTAATAGAAAGTTTATGTGATGATAGTGCATAGATAAGGTTAAGGAGAAAACAAATGAAAGAGGAAAGGATAAATGTATCTAGTTTATTAGATAAATGATGGGATTTTGACTCATTTCTAAAAGTGAATATTTATGAAACTTGGGTAAAGAAAATGAATGCAATTAGCTCATTAATGTAATTGGTTTTGATGAGGAATGGAAGCAATGTCTCAATGTAAATTGAAGTTGAAATAGAAATAGAATTGCATTAGATTAAGTAATAAAATGCATTTCTTGATAATGGTAAATAAATTCATTAAGGGAACCTTAAGGAATGTACTTGTGAATGGTAATGATAATAAGTTAGTATGTTAAAAAAAAAATTGTTAGTTGTAATTTTTAGGTCATATACCTAATTCCTTATGGTTCTCTAGTAGGGACATTACACATTGCACCTTTTATATACAAAATTTGGCATCTAACATGCACATGACAGCTCATTTCCCTTTTTTTAAATAAAAATTGGCATCCAATATGCACATGGAATCTCTTTGCACCTTTTATATACAAAAATTGGCATTTAACATGCATAGGACAACTCATTGCCATTTTTTACATAAAAATTAGCATCTAATATGCCCATGGTAGCCATTTTTTATACAAAATTTGGCATCTATTTATGCACATTACATATCATTGTCATTTTGAAGTACAAAATTTGGCCTCTAAATATGAACATAGAGAACCTCAAACATATACACAAAATTGTTGAAATCATTCTACCATATTGTAGAATCATTCTTCTAAATTTCCCAAAATTAGTCAAGAGAACCTTCTGGATCAGCTCTAAACCTTATGTGTCAAGTATTGCCTCATGGTCAGATTCATGAACTTTCCACAAATTCTTGTTAAGAGGTCTTCCCCAATACTTAATCAATTGAATATTTGTTGCAATAATAAGGTTAGAGTAATGAAGAATATATCTATATGTCTCAAAGTCCTCAAATAACCAAGCATTAGAATTCCTGATAGGATACCTACATTTTATAGAGTTTAATAACTAAATCAATGTAAAGTGTAATGAAAATAATTTAATGGGTTTGAATACAACTGGACACAATAATGGCACCTTCTAATCCATGTCCCTGTGACAACAAAAGATCCTATTGGGTACTGAATACCCTCTCCATCAATGACTATAGTTGTCAATTTCTTTTTTGCCTCAATACAATGACACAAAAAGTAATTTTTTCCTTCATTATTCTCATCTTCAATTACTACATCTACATGACCTACATTTAATAGAAGGATTAGTCAATACCAAAATCAACATTTACAATTTATATAACCTACAAAATCTAGAGAAATTACCTGGTTCAACTAGGTCTAATACATGGTCAAAATCCATTGATGCTTCAAATTGGTTCATTTTTAGTTATTTGGGAAGTCGATATGTATCTAGGGTTTCCAAAGGTTTATAAGACCATTGGTTTATTAGGAATAATGGTCCACAATATAACTAAGAGGGGGGGTGAATCAGTTGTATAACAGATTATTAAACTTTAAACTTTAATCACCACAATATCAGATCCAATGAACACAATGAATGCCAGCACAATAACATAATATTTTGGTCTCAGGGAAACCTGTTAAAGGTAAAAACCCAGGTGGGAATTAGCTCCCACAAATGATGTACTGAGAGTATAGCTATCCTTGTTAGAAGATGTAGCCATATTATGAGCTTATTGAAATATTATAGTACATAGTCCTTGTTAGAGGATAGACCCTATTAGGAGCAAGAACAAAAGGGAGGGCTCACTACCCAAATAATTTTAAAGCCACCTTCAGAAGTCACTGTTCACAACACAAGTGTATATGAAGAAATACACAATCTTTTGGACTGTTTGACAACAACTATCTTTGCTTGATCAGTTCCAATGAAGTCCACCAATAAACCTCTTCTCTACATATACTAGACACAAGATCACAACTTTCACAACCTCTCTATATGATCTTCTTCTCATCCATATCTTTTCCAAAGAAAAGAACTTTCATTTATACCTTATTACAATTCTTATAAACAATTCAGCCCATAAGGATTTCCTAATTACAAATAATTACATAAACCCTTGCTAAGATATATACAGTATCTAGGACAAGTCTACAATGATTACATTACAACAATTTAGGACCGACATCCTTAATTCAAGTTTTTCATCCATCATACACACTACATCTCTATAGTCGACTTCCAAATAGATCACCTTCCAGAGTGCACGCCACATCTGATGTCATCCTGCATTCCATACCTTACACAGTTCACAGAAAATTCCTTAATACTCTATCTTTCATCCTTGAAGTTCACATGCACTAATTTCATATCACTAGAAAGCTATACACAAAACTTAGAGACTAACTCTGTCATTTCTCACGGTCACAGTCAGTGACCATTCTTCACCAAAACATCTTTAACTCATCCATATGAAAAATTACATAATGTGATCTTGGATATAAGACCACAACATCCTCTTGAACTCTCATCTATCTTTGTAGAATCTAAAACATCCATACAGTGTCTATACACTATGATTACCAGTCTGGTTCCCTCACAGAAACATATGTTGACATCAGTGACAAAACACAAATGACAATAGTATAAATGTCCATTCAGTAACGTAGTGATTAAACATATTAAATGTCTCAATCACCTTCCCATGCATTAGTAATATCCAACAATCTCCCCCTTTGGCATTGATGTCAACATATGGGAAAATCTTATCTCGAAGTTATATCAATCCAAAGTCCTATGATTAAACAATCTCCCCATACAGTAGGGATTTTCTCATAGAAACACTCCTCCTTTGAAAACAATGGAAAAGGGTGCCATGATTCATCAATTGATTTACAACATCTCTCTTCCATGATCACTCCCCCTAAGGAATAGATCCCTACATCTAGTCTAGATTATGATTAGGCTCTGAAAACCCTTGGACTGATAAATATCTACATCATTTAATTCTAACTAGGAGGGGCCTGAACCCCCAACATACCTCTAAGATATTCAAAGGTATCTTTTGGTAGTGGCTTTGTGAAGATGTCTGCAATTTTCTCTTTTGTATTGATATATTCTAATTTGATTTCCTTTTCTGTCACCTTGTCTCTCAAGAAGTGATACTTGATAGAAATATGTTTAGTTTTGGAGTGCATCAATGGATTCTTTGACATATTCACTTTACTGGTGTTATTACAATGGATAACCACATGCTCATCAAAAGTGATTCCAATGTCTGTCAGCATTTGTTTTATCCAAACAATCTGAGTGCAATTTATAGCAGCAACAACATACTCTGATTCAGCAGTAGATTGTGCTATACAATCTTGTTTCTTACTTAGCCAAAAAACCAACTTTTTTCCAAGGAAAAATGCACCACCACTAGTACTTTTTCTGTCATCAATATTCCCTACCCATCAGCATCAGTATAGGTATGAAGTTTAAAGCTATCATTTTTGTCATACCATAAGCCATAGTCTATGGTTCCTCCTAGATACCTAAGTATCCTTTTCATAGTGGCTAGATGTGTTTCTTTGGGTTCTTCCTGATATCTAGTCACAACTCCAACAACATTAGCAATATCTGGTCTGGTGTGAGTCAAATATTGTAGTCCTCCAACCATTGATCTATACAAAGTCTGAAATACACACTTTGATTCATCATCAATTGTTAGCTTGTTACTAGTAACCATAGGTGTTCCTACTGGTTTACAATCTTCCATTCCAAATTTCTTAAGCAATTCTTTGAGATACTTGGTCTAAGAAATGAAAATAACATTCTCATTCTAAGTTATTTGCAATCCAAGAAAGAATTTCATTTCACCTATCATGGACATCTCAAATTCATTTTCCATTTCTTTAGAAAATTTCTTGCATAGATCATCATTACCTCCAAAGATAATATCATCCACAAAGACTTCTATTATTAGGATTCCATCTTCAGTAATTCTTAAATATAAATAAATGTCTGCATTACCTTTTCTAAATCCAAGCCCAAGTAGATACTTTTCTAACCTTGCATACCAAGCTCTAGGAGCTTGCTTCAGCCCATACAGAGATTTTTTCAATTTGCACACCATGTCTTTATCTTCGCATAGAGAAAATCCATCTGGTTGTTCTATATAGACTTCTTCTTCAAGATCTCCATTCAGAAATGCAGATTTTACATCCATCTGATACACTTTGAAGTTTTTATGTCCAACATAAGCCAAGAATAGTCTTACTACCTCTATTCTGGCAACAGGAGAAAATGTTTCCTCAAAGTCTATGCCTTCTTGCTGTGAGTATCTCTTACACACTAGTCTGGCTTTTTTTCTTACAACAGTTCCTTCTTCATCCATCTTGTTTCTAAAAACCCATTTTTTTCCTATTACATTTTTATTTTTAGGTCTAGGAACCAATTCCCAAGTATTATTCTTCTTTATCTATTCCAATTCTTCTTTCATAGCATTTATCCAAGATTCATCTCTAAGTGCTTCATCTGTAGTTTTTGGTTCAACTTGAGAAATCAAACAAATTTCTTCTCTAACCTTTGATCTAGTTAGCACTCCCTGACTAGTATTGCCAATAATTTGATTTTCAGGATGATTATTCTTTACATACCTTGGTGTTTTGGGAGTCTCAGTAGCCTTAATTGTGCTAGCATCACAAGCCTCTTTTTCACTTTCTTCCTCAACAAGTTCTTCTCCTTCTACAATAGTAGTAGTTTCTTTTATCTTTGAAATCTGATTACTATCGTACATTCTTTCTTGTATCTGAAACTTCTCATCTATTCTTACATTGTTACTTTCAATCATCTTCCTCAATCTTAGATTGAAACATTTGTAAGCCTTTCTTTTAACAAAGTAACCAAGGAAAATTCCTTCATCACTCCTAGCATCAAACTTCCCTATCTCATCATCCCTCTTGATATAACACTTACTACCAAATATTCTAAAATATTTTACAGTAGGAGTATGATCAAACCATAATTCATAGGGAGTCTTACTTGTAACTTCACTAATTTGAATTCTTTTCAATGTATACACTGTTGTTCCAATAGCCTCTCTCCAATGAACATGAGATACATTTCCTTCAATAAACATTTTCCTAGCAGCATCAAGTATAGCCATGTTTCTTCACTCTTCTATACCGTTATGTTGTGGAGTCCTAGGAGTAGATGTTTGTCTCTTTATCCCATGCTCTTCACAATATGAATTAAATAAGTTTGAAGTAAATTCTCCACCTTTGTTTGATCTTAAGCACTTGATCTTTAAACCTGATTTATTCTCTACTTTTTTTTTGAACAACTTGAATTTATCAAATTCTTTTGATTTCTCTCTTAAATAAGTAACCCACATCATTCTAGAAAAGTCATCAATAAAGAGTATAAAATACCTTTCACCATAGTATGACTTTGTTCTTGTAGGTACACACATATTTGTATGTACCAAATCCAACTTTCCTTTTGATGTGTAGGCTTTTCTTTTGTAACTTCTTCTAGTCTGTTTTCCCATACCACATTCTCTTCATACAGTGTTAGATGGTTTCCCATACTCAATTGGCCATACTTTCCTTTACAATGTTATCAAAATTAACATGACAAAATCTACTATGCCATAACCAATTGTCATCTACCTTCACAAAAAAACAAGAGGCTCCAGATGTGTTTAGATCAAATACATTACCTCTAGATTTTGAACCGCTAGCAATCATTTTTCCTTCCTTACTTCTGATAAAACATTTACCATTAACAAAACTTAACTAAAAATCTTTATCCATTAACTATCCAACACTCAATAGATTATGTTTCAATCCTTCAACAAGTAGTATAGTGTCTGTATTATTTTTTCCATCTAGAGTAATGGATCCTACTCCTATGATAGATTTAGGGAGATTGTCCCCAAACCTCACAACACCTCTATCATATCTTACTAATTTAAAAAACTTTTTCTTATCACTAGTCATATGATGAGAACAACCACTTTCAATTATCCATTCACTTTTCTTGTCAACATGAGATACTAAAGCTTTTTCTTCATGTATTGGTTCATCTCTAATAGAAACAAATCTAATCTCTTCACAATCTAAATCATCATCATCAAAGATTCCTTCACTAGCATAATAACATTCTCCATCCCTTTTAATATTTTCATAATTAGGTTTGCACTTAGAAACTCTTGTAGGACATCTAGATGAAAAATGGCCTACCTTATTGCATGAAAAACATTTCAAGGGTAACTTGCCTTCAAACTTTCCCTTACCTCTTTAGGGAAAGTTCTCCTAATTTAGGTAAAAATTTAGGTACAACTTCTCCTAATTTTGTAGCTTCAAAAGTAGTTAGTTTTGCAATCAACATCTCTTTGTTAAAGTTCAGAGTTAGAGGCATAGTTTCTTGAATAGACATAGCCTTGAACTTGTAAGCAGGTGTTAGTGATCTAAGGATATTTGCAATAACTTCTTCTTCATCATAAGTGCCTCCACAATTTTTGATTCCAATTACAACTTTTATAACCCTTTGAACATAGGCCTTAATGCTTTCATCCTCATTAATTTGTAACTTCTCCATCTTTATCTTCCAGTTTTGCAACTTCGCTTGTTAAATATACTTGTCTCCTTCATATAGTGCCTCTAATATTTCCCAAATTTGGTAAGCTGAATCTAAGTCTTTAACTTCAGTAAACTCTCCTTCAGAGAGTGCGCTGATCAATACTTCTCTTGCGATCATGTTTAGTGAAAATATCTTCTTTTCATCCTCAGTAGCAGTTGTCAATTCATCTTCAATTTTTATAGCTATCGTGTTCCTTTTAATCAACCAATAGTCGACCCCCCCAAAAAAATAGGTGAGTTTGCATCTTGTTCTTCCAACTATCAAAGTTCTCAGGGTCAAACTTTGGAATATCCTTCTTATAGAATGCCACCTCCAAGATCACCTCAAGTTGTTAAGCTTTCACTCTGAGGACCACAAGCTCTGATACAAATTGTTAGGAATAACAGTCCATGATACAACTGAGAGGGGGGGTGAATCAATTGTATAACAGATTATTAAACTTTAAACTTTAGGCACCACAATATCATATCCAATGAACACAATGAATGCCAACACAATAACATAATATTTTGGTCTTGGGGAAATCCTATTAAAGGTAACAACCCTGGTGGGAATTAGCATCCACAAATTATATACTGAGAGTATAGTTATCCTTGTTAGAAGATATAGCCATATTAGGAGCTTATTGAAATATTATAGTACATAGTCCTTGTTAGAGGATAGACCCTGTTAGGAGTCAATTACAAAAGGGAGGGCTCTGCCCAAGGCCCACTACCCAAAGAAGGTTAAAGCCACCTTCACAACTCACTGTTCACAAGTGTATATGAAGAAATACACAATCTTTTGGACTATTTGGCAACACCTATCTTTGCTTGATCAGTTCCAATGAATTCCACCAATAAACCTTTGCTCTACATAAAGTAGACACAAGCTCACAACTTTCACAACCTCAATATATGATCTTCTTCTCATCCATATCTTTTCCAAAAAAAAAACCTTTCATTTATACCTTATTACAATTCTTATAAATAGGTCAGCCCATAAGGCTTTCCTAATTACAAACAATTACATAAACCCTTGCTAAGATGAAAATGGTATCTAGAAAAAGTCTACAATGATTACATTACAACAATTTAGGAACCACATCCTTAATTCAAGTTCACCATCCATCATACATGCTACATCTCTATAGTCATCTTCCAAATAGATCACCTTCCAGAGTGTACGCCACTTCTGACGTCATCCTGCATTCTATACCTTGTGTAGTTCAGAGAACATTCCTCAATACTCTATCTTTCATCCTTGATGTTCACATGCACTGATTCTACATCACTAGAAAGCTATAGACAAAACTTAGAGACTAACTTTGTCATTTCTCACTGTCACAGTCAGTGACCAGCCTTCACCAAAATATTTTTAACTCATTCAATATGAAAAATTACATGATGCAATCTTGGATATAAGATCACAATATCCTCATGAACTCTCATCTATCTTCACCGCATCTAAAACATCTATATAGTGTCCATACACTGTGATTACCAATCTAGTTCCCTCATAGAAACATATGTTGACATCATTGACAAAACACAAATGACAATAGTATGAATGCCCATTCGATAATGTAGTGTTTAAACATATTAAATGTCTCAATCAACTTCCCATGCATTAGCAATATCCAACATGGTCAAACCACACTTTTGATTCATATTCATCCCAAAAAAAATACATACAGGAAGAGCAAAAGCATACAATTTGGCTAGTATAAATAGCTAATGATATTGCATTTGAACTTCTAAATGAATACATGTCACTTGATCTTGGAAGTGTAAAACAATCTAGATAGTTTTCAATGTTAGACTCACATATCAACCAAAAAACTCTAGAAACCATAGAGTTACATGCATTACCTGGTCCCATTGCACAATTATTTATGCATCTATTAACACTATGCCACCTTTTTACTTCAACTCATGTCTAGTAAGAACTCTTTTCACAAATGCTCCTGCACCATCATGCTCTCCCTTTCCATGACCTTCCTTAATGAAATTCCAAAAATATTGTACCCCTCTTTTCACATGCATTCTAATCAACTAGTAGAACATCCTTGCATTCTTGAATT
Organism: Chamaecyparis obtusa; assembly: GCA_027943335.1. Taxonomy (NCBI): domain Eukaryota; kingdom Viridiplantae; phylum Streptophyta; class Pinopsida; order Cupressales; family Cupressaceae; genus Chamaecyparis; species Chamaecyparis obtusa. The sequence continues at coordinate 24,467 of BSBK01008335.1, forward strand.
GTGCAGTACAATTGTCTAACCATATTAAGTGTTGATTGTATCTTATACCTCTTTCCCTTCAACTATCATAGAATATTGTAAAGAATCCTTGCACAAACTCTAAGGAATGAGTATGATCATCATTGATATAGAAGTGATACTCTCTTATAACCTTTATGTCCTCCTGTGTTCTATCATGTGCATGCATAAATGTATGTGTACAAAAATAGTAGCTTGTGTAGAGTGGTAATACATAGGTTGCAATTTATTTTGAGGTTTTAGTGTATAATTCTTAGAAAAATCAACAATAGACACAATAGTACTGAGGGGGAAAGTGTCCTTACACAACTTGAATTTCTCATCTAACCACCTAGCTCTATGTGTGTGACCTATGTACTTATAAACTATTTTATCTTGAAACATCTTCATAAAATTGGCTACATATATATCCTTGTTAACTAAATCACACCTCTTTAATTCCTTTCCATCTTTAACACCATATGTGACTGACTTGTATTTTTTAATAGAAACTAGTGTCTTACCAATTTCATGTGTGCTATCTATATGTAGGCATCTAGGTAGTTGTTGAAAACCACCACATGTAGGACAAGATCCTTTCAAACACATCATCTTATAGTAAATGCACCCATCATCTCTTCTACATAGTACACTTGAAATAAATTCTCTTAGTGACTTAGGAGGTTCTTGTAGACCACATTCATACAAAACATTGCTAGTGTGAAAAGTACAACATACATAATGATAAATGTCATAATTCATGGAAAATTCAACATGGACCCTACAACAACATGTAGTTCATGTATGATTAATCTTAACATAAAATGGTTTTGTCATGTCAAAAAATCTTTGGCTAATTTTAATCTGATGAAATATTTGAAGAAACCTTTCATAAAATTGTGTTTAAGTCATGTCCAAATAGTGTTTTGGATGTCATTCACAATTTCTAAGTCCAATTCACCTTCTACCAACATCTCTTTGGTTGGGTGAAAGCCTTGTGTTGTCATGCCAAAATTTGTCAATTAACATTCTTAGTGCATCAACAAAAACCTTATCCTTGTGTGGGAGTCTACCCAAGAATGCCCAAAGAGAATTATTGATAGGATCCCCAATTTTCTCTCACCTCTCTAAGGGATTCTGTAATGTTGTTCTACATATCCTTAATGACTTTCTTGTTTTTCTTATTAAATGATATTTGTTCATTTCCTTTCCCATTATGGTTTATATGAGGACACGTCGAGTAACATTACAATCTTCTGTATGTGCTTTTGTACCAATGGCTTGGTATGCATCAAATAGATTTCTCAGAATAGTTCTTTCACTACAAATTTTGGTTGTTCTTAATCCCAAAATTCTCACTATCTCTCTAAATTTCATATTTTTAATCATTTCAACAACTAATTCACATCTTCCACTTTGGTTTAAATTTTAAAAATAGTTATATTCCAAATTCTTTTAACCGTTCTTCTACAAGTTCTTTCTGAAATTTTATCATGCATTGCCCTCACAATATTTTCATCAATGTCAATTAGAAAATTTGGTTTTCTACGAATTATTATAGGAGGTGTTAAGATACGTGCATGCTCTTGGTTTTCATTACGTGCATTATGTATGTTAATCTCATCAAATTGAAGTGGTGTATATTCTTCAAATTCATTAGGTGCATTCATCACATTGATTTGAAATGGACTATGGTAATTGAATTCATTAGGTGCATTCATCATGTGCATTTGAATTGGTACATTAGGTACATTTATCATGTCAATTTGGATTGTTTCATGTTCATCACTATCATTAGGTGCATTAGATGACATGCCTCCATGTAACCTCCTCATATGCTCCATTTGTCTTATATTGTTTTCCTCTTGTTGTTCATTTGTTCCTCTCTTGTTCTTTCCCATTACATTAATATTGATTGTCCTATGTACATAACATCATGATGAAAATCCACAATCAAATAGAAAGAAAAAACAAAAAAATGAGCATCATTTTATTATAATCTAAAGTAACAAACCAAATAATTAAACAAACCAATAATTTCAAAGAAAAATTGACAAAAAAAAATGCAAACCTAATTGTTACCGTCCTGAAAACTGATGCCAAACAATGTAATGGGACCTTCAAACAACTTTTAGTGTTGGTTTCTAGGTTGTTGGGGATATATTATATAGATTTTCTCATAATAGATATGGGTTATGGAAACCTAAAACCAACGTTAACATTTTCCTCATAACCTGTACGATTTATGAAAAAATAGAGGTTAAACTCTACTTCTCCATAACTCGTACGGGTTCTTTAAAATAGGAACCCAAGAAGGAAGGTAGGAGAGAGAGAGAGAGAGAGGGGGAGAGAAAGAGAGGAAATGATAAGAGGCACACATTTATATGTATGTAAAACTATAGATATGCATATATACAAATATAGACATATATTATATACATAAATTTAGTGTATTCTTAATTTTGTACCATGTGTTTTGATGTATTCATAACTCGTATGTGTTCTATAAAACATAAATTGCATTTCTTTACATCTCCAAAACATGTACAGGTTTTGAAATTTTTGAAATGTACTTTGTTTCTTTTCAAAACCTAAGTGGGTTATGATGCACACAAAAACCTGTACATGTTTTATGCTTGGAAAAGGGGTTATTAAATGAGCCTAAGGCTTGAAAGCCCATTTTCCCTCCATTTTAGTCCCTTGACACATTTTTTCATTTTCCAACATGAATTATCGATTTCATCCTCACCAAGTTTACAAATGATCAAGTGGGTATCTCTGAAATTACCACCATAATCCTACACATCTTCTCATCTTTCTAACCATATAATTCTTTCAATTTTTAGACAGCACTAACATAGTGAAATGAAATTTTCTTTACTAGTGTCTTGACAGGTCTCACAAATATATGTCTACCATTTTTTAATAACTTTTGATCTACTCAACCAATTGAATTTTTTTTACATATTACTGTTCTACACTTGAATCTATACACTTTAAAAAAAAGAAGATTTCATTTTTATTTTATTTTGATGCAAGTTATGCCTAGCACATGAACAGGTACCATATTTTCAAGATGCGATCACTTCAAAAAATCATATAGAAAAAATTACTCAATAGAAAATTATGAAAAAATACACAACTTCTAGATCTTAGTCTTACCTTCCATCCTACCAAACAGTTTTTCAAAATATTAAATTTAACTATATCTTTTGTTGAGCGAATGGAAACAACTATGTTATATTTTTCTGAAAAAATTAGGAATAGTTTTTTGTGCGCGGAGGGTTTGACCCTCTTAATATTATCCATTTTTAAAAAACTTTAGTAGTTTAGAAACTAGATTCAAAGTACTAAAATTCTTATTCTTTATACATCCTCTAATTTTGAGTGCAAGACCCTTTAATTTCTCTTTGAAGTTGAGGTTTACGTGATTTTAGAAAAGAAGTGGCCACTTATACCCTCCTTTTTGCACACCATCATGGTGCACTTACCCAAGATATGATCAAGTTTTTGGTTACTGGTTTCATAGTGTTCATGTGAATATTAGATGATTATTTGGTTCAGTATGACTTGGATTTGATGTTTTTGAAGTTGTAAAGCTGGTGATTGCATGTTTACTTATCATTGTATTCATTACTAGTGTTTTTCATGACTCAGAGTACAACAAGATATCTTTTCTTATGACTAAGTTTGGTATCTTAGTGTTTCTATTGATCAGAGATAAAGATGAGTTCAGATTTTTTATTGGAGATGTGTGAAGGCCCTGGTTGGTACTCATGTTACTTGTTGGTGTTCTTGAGTTATGTGATGATTGTGTTGTTGGTTCACATTGGTTGAGATGATTAGATTTTCTACTTTGGTAGCATGTTGGCATTTTTTCATTTAGGTCCTAGCTGACTTAATGAAGTAACATGTTGTGATTCTTGATGTTTCTTTGGTAGTACTTGTGCACATTTGAGGTTGAATATTTGGATCCTATCTAAGTCTTATCCAACTTGATTTAATTCACATTGGAGATAGAGAATAATATTTATATCTTATATTGCATTAGGTCTTAGCTGACCTAGTGATTGATTATTCATTGTAATCAGTATAAATGAGAAATCATTTTTTAATTGAGAGCATGTATGTGAGAAAGGATTTTGCATATGTGTGTTCTGCACTTAAGGTAGGCTTTGTACTTCATTGGAATTATATTGGAATAGGATTTACTATTTTTAAGTTCAGTTGTAAAGGACTATATGTCCACCCCATTATACTTGAAGATAGATCAACAAACCCAATAGAGGGCCAGAGTTGAGATTGTATTGTGAGAAGTGACCTCTGAGAAGTTAGCCTATAAATTGGGTTGTAAGCTTGTGGTTGCAAGTGCATCCTTTTTTCTCTAGTTTTCTCTTAACTAGGTAGTACTTTTAATAGAGTACACTCATCTAGGGGTTTTGACTCCCATCGAAGTTTTCCCTTAACTAGGGTTCCTTGAGAAAAAATATTTTTGTTTTGTGCTTTGTGTTGTGGATCTTGCATTATAATATTTTATCTTTCAGGTGATGCTGATGGGGGGATTGTTGGGTTAATCACCAATGTCCTCCTTTGGAATTTGTGGCATGGTTTAATAGGCTCCTATATCTTCTATAAGTCTAGCATTTGTATTGGGAAGTAATAGGTTGATCTTTTGGTGCACTGAAAATCACTACTTGTAACATATAGAGGGATAAAATGTCTAAAATATGATGAATCAATCATCTTCCTAGCATGGGATATGAAATCTTCAATTGTGTTTGATATCTCTATGAAACAATAAGATCCATAAAAAAGGACGGTGCTAAAAAAAGTGGACAAGATTTACATCAGTTCTAGATATGACCCAAATTAGAAGGCTTTACTACAGTGGGATCTATATCCCAGAGACAAAGGACCCATCTTGGTAGATATTGAGGAAGCATTTGGGCATTTGATGATTTATCCAGTAAGAAATACTAGCCCCAGGATGATTGCAAAGTTGAATTTGGATGTAGCACATTTGAGCTAGGCCAAAGTTGAATAGTTAGTTAGGTAAGGGAACACCTACAAGGCTCTATATGAAAACTCTAAGTAAACTGAGAAAAAGTGGTAGGAGAAAGATATGTAGATAAGTAAAAGAGGTGATCCCTCTTATGATTATGAACAAGATCAGAGAGTGGTGCTTTTCCTTCAAGATGTTGGCAATATGGTTGAGTTAGATATTAGGTTGTTGTCATTATGGAAACATATAATCTGTATGAAGAATACATATGATAGCAAGTAGTTATGCTAGAGTGCATAGTAAAATTTTCTAAGTATAAGAAGGCTTTTCTAAGTCTAACCTAAGAAATTTTTTGATAGCGATGTCGATAGAAGTAAGTTCCGTGCTTGCACACTTGAACAGGAATACTTTGATGTATATTGAAGACTCACCTAAGAGCGCAAGTCTGTATGATATGTACAGAAGAAAATATTGTAGTATTACCAAAGACAGAGTTGAAGTTGACAGGACAAAGAATAGAGACAAAATCCATATGAAAGTTAACAGATTAATATTTTGTTTATCAAAATAATAACTTAATCATTTAAGGGATGACATCCTAGATGTCAACCCTTGGGTAGCACAAGTTAATATGTATTTTGTAAAGTACTTTATTTTTTGTAAAGCTGACTATAAAAGTTATTATTCTTAATAACTTGTATAAATGTAAGACATATGTAATGTGAAGAAACAAGTGTGACATATGTATGCGAAAGAAATTGATGATAATTTGTAAAAAGATAGATAAGAATAGGAAAGCTATTCGGAAATAGTGAAAGGTTATATACCTTACCCTTTTTGTAATAAAAAATCATTGTACATTACATGTTTGGGCAATGGGCTCATCTTGTAATCATTCTATTTGTACTACCAACTCTTAGTAGGGTTGAGGCTTCTAACAAGGCCTAGAGTCCCTTAATCAAGACTGAGACACTATATGTATGTAATAGACTCCTAACAAGGTCAACATCCTTTACTAGATACTTTTGATTAGTGGATCTTTGTGGGTATCATCCCCATCAGGGTTTTCCCTTGGCCAGGGTTTCCTCAAGAACAAAACATGGTGTTATGAGTTCATTTGATTTATTGCTATGCATGCTATTTAGTTTACATTGATTTGCAAGTATCAAGTTAATCTATTATATCCATAATTGGGCAAATAGAAAAGTTTGTAGAATAATGATTCACCCCCCCTCTCAATATTCCTTATTTCTAACAATTGGTATCAGAGCTTAGTTACTCAGAAAAGAATCATTCAGAGAAAGCCTAGAAGCTTGAGTAAGATCTCTATGGATATGGGTCAACTATAGAAGAATCTTGAAGAAGCCCTTGAATAGATTGATATGCTTACTGAAGAAAGAGACACTCTGAAAGGAAAATATGATGATGCAAAGAACTTCATTGAGAAACTGAAACAAAAAGTAGAAGAACTGAAATAAAAAAGGAACCTACAATTCAAATAGAAGATTGTGATTAAATTTCAAATATTAAGAAAGAAAATGAGATCCTTAAGCATGAATTGAAGATTGTTGATCTGAAATTAAGTTTGAAAGATGGAAATAGAAAGAATGAACCTAATCTAAAATCTGAGGATGAAGATCTGAAGTCTAAACTTTGTAAAGTGACATCTGAACTTGAGAAAACCAAATTACAGTATGTTGACCTTGAAAAATACAATGCAATTGTGAAAGGAGAACTGACTCGGTCTAAGCAACATCTTGAAAGAATGTATTCCACCAGTGAAAATATTGATGAAAAAATGTCTTATCAAAAGTCATTCTATGATAAAATTGGTCTTAAATTTAACTCATCTAAGGTAAGTGAAGAAAGCAAGGAACCAAATTTGAAAGTCTCTGAGAACACAGATAAAAAGAAATCTGATGAAGCTAACAAATATGAAGATATACCTAATCCACCTAAAGAAGATGATCAACCTAAAGGTACACAAGGAGAATTCAAAGGTAGAGGTTTTTCATGTAATACTTTTAGTCATATGAAGAAAGATTGCACAAGTAATCAATTTAAACCCCTCAATGGTTATTGTTATAATTGCCATTGTTTTGGACATAGAGCTATTGATTGTAAAAATCCTAGATTTAATAATAATAGTAGTAGTAGAATGTTTAGAGATACTAACCATATAGATAAGAAACCTACTAAAGATATGAATAGAAGAAATGCAGTTGTATGTTATAGATGCAAAAAGAATGGACACATTGCCAGGAATTGCAGATGACAAGTCAACCAGAATGGACTAAGATATGAAAACAATGGAATAGTTTGCCAGATATGAAATTTTTTTGGTCATACATCAAGATTTTTTAGAATGAACAACATGAGAAATCTGAACAACAGGAACTACACAAGAAGAAATGAGAATGCTAGCAACAGTCAGAAAGGATGCTATAGTAATTCAGAAGAAATGAAATTTGTTAAAGGTATAGATCAAGGATACACATTCTGCACACAAGGTAATCAGATAGGTGAAGTATCTGATGGTAAGTGTGGACCTCTTTCTAACCCATCTCAAAGAACTTAAATTCATATAGAATGCATTAGAACAGGACTTAGGATAGTGTAGAAGTTAGTGTAGGATGAATTGAGCCTTGCGCAGTTAATGTAAGGTAGTATGTGATGTAATTATGCTATGGTTAAGAGCGCATGAGCTAATATGAATATATGGAAGTTTGCAACAAGTTTGAAGTTTTACAGGAAAGAAGGACCAACTTTTTGGAAGAAGCGGCAAAAGAATTGAATGCAATGTCAAAATATTGAGGTTAAAAGCTTGTGATCGGTATTAGTTAATCATTCAAGCAACTACAAGCATTAAGGAGATCAAAGTAGTGGTGATTGAAAGTAGTTTGCAAGATTTGGTGAAAGAATTTCATGTTGGATCTACGCAAAGCCCTAAATTGTGAAATCAAAAGGGAACCAATAGAACCCTGAGAAGAGGACCCTAGTCTCGCTTTATCAAACATTCCAGATGGAGTTTTACATTTGGAAGATGTAAAAGGTTATTTGAAATGCAAGTTTGAAACCATCAGTGATAGTAGTGTGATTAAGGAATATGAAAAGATATATAATCAGGATATGCCATTGAAATTAGAGTTTGAACATCTGAAGGAAAATGAAATTGTGAAATACTCTTTGAACTATGAATTTGAAGATGACGAATGCACAAAGATAATTTTAAGCAGAATTCACAATGGAAAATTTTGGTTAGATAACAGAGTAATAGACATCATAGCAGACCTAATTCATGAGGTAACTGGTTTGTCAAAATCTAGAGTTATACCTTTTAATGAGAATAATGTTAAGAAGATAGTACTGGATAACACTAAATCATCTTATAATGGCAGAGGAATTATAATCAGTAAGATAATTCAAGATGATGTTAGATATGTGTGTAAGATCTTAACATCTAAATTCTATGCAAATTCTAGAGAAGATGACATGGCAGCTGGTATGATTCATGAAACTTATTTGATGTGTGTATAAAAATTTCAAGTAGATTTGTGTGAAATCTTGAGAATTCAGCTATTTAAGAACCTTGAAAAGATAAAGAAAACCAAGAACTCATAGTTCAGATTCTTAGCCCTTATCACATATATGTTTTTTCATTTGTTAAGAAGATTCCCATATACTATTGAAGAAGATTGGAATGACAACATGTCTACTATGGAAAGAATTAAAAAGGTGTATCTGAGACACTCTATAGACAAGGTTAATGAGAGCGCAACCTTGGTAATCAAAACATTTCAAAATTAGATGAGGAAAAGATCAAGGATACCACAGGCTGTAGTAGAAAAGTAAAAAGATGAAATATGTTTCATGGTTGATACTGACTTTACTTTTGTTGAAGCAGTTGAACCTAGAATAGAATTCATAGATCCTCTTGGATATGAAGTATCTGAAATTGAGATAGAAGAATAAGTGAATAGATTATTGAAAAGAAAAATGGATGCAAGCAGTTCTAGATTTGGAACTTATGACGAGAACTTTAACTCTGCAAAGTCTCTACAAGAAGATAAGTTATCAAAGAAAAGAGTGGAAAGCACTATCAAGAAATTTTTGAAGGATACAGGAATGTTAGAACAAGAATTTATAGTGGCAAAGCAGACCGCATCAGCAATAAGAGACATTGGATAGAAGGAAGTTTTGTTTGTTCCACCTTTAGCATCAGTTACAGCTCAAACTGAAGATGCACAAGTTATAGAAAAGGAAATAAAAGTTGAAGTGGTGCAAGAAACAAAGAAATATACAAGAACTTCCACCACTCCACCAAGTAAAAGAGTTAAGGAAATGGCAAGTGGGCCACAAAAGAGACAGAAGACCATTTTCACCCCTGTTCCTAGACATGTATCTGAAATAAAAGATGATGAAGAAATTGGAAGCAATAAGATAAAATGGAAACCAAAGATAGAAAAATTGAATTCTTTAATCATTAATGATGGAGATTTTTCAAAGATGAACAAATACTGAGTTATATGATTATTCGGAAAGATTAAACTTAGAGAATGCAATTATCAGACATATGTTACTGGCTAATAAGAAATTTGATAGTATTCAAGGGAAGATTCCAAATGAACTTTTTGAGAAATTAGCAAACAGAAAGAAGAGAGCAACTGAAGAGGACAATCAAATAAGAGAAAATTTTGTGAGAAAGCTCTATGTTATTAGAGATGAAGATCATTTCAAGGAAATAATGAAAGATCTTAATATTCACTTAAGAACAAAAAGAAGAACAATTTTGATAATGGGAGGAAATTATGAAGAAGTTAACAAGGAAACAAAAAAGGCAGTTGTAAAAGTAATGACCACAGGTGTCACTAGTAAATTTTAGCTTGTTTTTCGATGAGGTTTAGTCGATTATTAGATGCCAATTGGTTGACCAATCGACCATAATGGTTGTCAAAGTTTTTTGGTTGAAAATACGACACATCAAACCTTTGTCAAAATTGCGACATCAATAGTGGAGGAATTATCGATGGCGACGATGTCGAAATAATTGCTTCCACTTGGAAGAATTGTCGGCTATAATGTTTATCTCTGCGACTAATGTTGGTTGGAAGATTCATCGATGGTCATCAAAATTGTGACTCAAATCATCAAAATAAGCATTGAATATATAGCACTCTCGTCGATATGTCTATTCTTTGTTCATAAAAAAAGTGACAAAAAATTTAATTTTTTTAAAAATATATATATATTATCAAATTAAGCACAACAATATTATGTCGTTGTTGTTTACTATTTACAAATAGTCACACATTTTCTATCGTATTTCACACAAACATGTTCTTTCTCAAGGTCATTAACCTTTCAATAAAACTTTCCACTTCTAAAGACAGAAAGAATAAGCCTCACAATATTTCAATGACATTCATAGGAGATGACTAAGCAATCTACATCTATGCCAAAAATAATACTTAAAGATTATATCTAAAATCAATCTCCCATTTTATAGCCAGCTAGCTATTTGTCTTCTTCTTGTTTATGGGGTTGATTTGTTGGGCGATGAGAAAGAGGGGGCTTCTTTGAGGAGTGAATGGGTTGTGAGAGAGTTTAGGAAAAGATTTCTCGAACTGCCACTCTCCACCACCCGCCATTTCCACCTTAGCATTCCCATTTCTTGGGGATACTTCTCACCGTGTATGACAAGGTAGAGCTCCTTGTCCATTTCCAACTGTACATCTTCTTTCCTCAATCCTACATGCAATACATATTTAGTTCCACCAAAATTACTTTGAAATTACAATGTTTTAAGGATAGGAACACAAAAATAGTAGCAAACATAAACACAAGAAATACTAGATTTATGTGGAACAACTTGTAAAGGGAAAAACCATGGAAAAGATTGCTCTCAAATATATGCACACCAATTAAGGAGAGTTACAAGAAATAATAACTACCAAAGGATTAGTTTAAACTACTCGAGTATACAATGTCCTTTCAATAACCAATAATTGAGTTGTATACCTAGTCAATATGCACAAAATTGTTAAGAGGACATATTTGTGAAGGTTTTATAAATGTAGGTTACTAAATCATCATCTCTGCACTAGTACTCAATCTGGAAACCCTTGTATGTATATAGCCACTCTAGAAAATCTCCACATCTATAAAATCTCCACAAAAATCCCTTCTAGCCTCCACTGCATATACGTCTTCTCAGAATCTAAAAACTCTGGCCCATCATTGATTCTCATCAATGTACCAATTTGGATAGTAAGTCTAATTTAATTTGTCTATGGACTGAGACCTTAAATAATTGAGCTTCTCTTTGTTTTGAGAACATTATAACATTCTCTACTTAATAGGGCAACCACATGAAGGTGGAAGCTCATCTGGCCCCTCTTGGGAGCCTCTTATGACCCTTTACAACATTTTAAGACCTCTAAGATGTATTCTTAGGGAGCGTAAATGGTTGTAAAGGGTCATAAGGGGTCATGGGACACAACAAATGAGAAACATAATTGTAGGCATCATGATCACAATTTTTTGGAGACAACGTAATTGAGTTGTATACCCAAGCGATGGAGAGCAACTTCTGCACCTCTGATTCCAAGTTGACACTGTGGGATCTAAAGACCATAGATAAGGAATAAATTTAGAGAGTGGAGGAGGGCCATAATGAAAAAAATAATATAGGACAAACCTCAAGTTAAATGAGCTGGCAACTGCAAACATTTTAATAGATTTTTATTATTAAATAATGAAATTTGGATATACTAGTGTTCTAAGAACCCTCATTACATGATTTATTATTGTAAGCCCCCTCTGACTTACGCATCTAGAAAATCAAACTACAACCTATTGGGCTTTAGACAAACCTTATAAAACAACAATAGCTAAGAAGGATCACTTGCCAACATCTATTGAATACATCTGTTGGAGGACCTTGTATTCATGAGCAATAGATGTATTCAACAGATGTTGGCAAGTGATCCTTCTTAGCTTCTATTGTTTTATAAAGTTTATCCCAATCCCAATAGGTTGTAGTTTCATTTTCTAGATGCATAAGTTAGAGGGGGCTTACAATAATAAATCATGTAATAAGGGGTGATATTGCTATCAAGATTCAACTGTGTAGTTTTTTGAGTCAAACTCATTGACCCATGATTCATGAGTAGTGGTTCACATGAACCCATCTCTCATGAGAATGAATGGAACACTTAGCACTTATTGGATCTAGGTGATTCTCATAGAGGTGAAGCACCGGGACTTCCCAGGAGGTCACCCATCCCAGTACTACTCCAGCTCAAGCGCGCTTAACTACGGAGTTTCCTCCATGGTTAAACCCACTCTACTTGCATCCTCATTTGCAAAACCTTCACCAAGTGTTGTGCCTTATGAACCATTCATTAGAAAGCCCCTTAATCTCATCAATTGATAAGTAGGAGATATTTTCCATAGCAAGTCAAATTGTGATATTGCTATCAGGATTGAACTGTGTAGTTTTTTTAGTCAAACTCATTGACCCATGATTCATGAGTAGTGGTTCACACGAACCCATCTCTCATGAGAATGCATGGAACACTTAGCACTCATTGGATCTATGTGATGCTCACAAAGGTGAAGCACTAGGATTTCCTGGGAGGTCACCCATCCCAGTACTGCTCTAGCTCAAGCGCGCTTAACTACAGAGTTTCTCCTACTTATCATGTAATAAGGGGGCTTAGAACACTAGTATATGCAAATTTCATTATTTAATAATAAAAATATATTAAAATGTTTGTAGTTGCCTCATGTAACTTGAGGATCATCCTATATTATTTTGGTCATTATGGCCCTCATCCTCTCTCTAAATTTATTCCTTATCTATGGTCTTTGGATCCCGCAGTGTCAACTTGGAATCGAAGGTGCACAAGTTTCTCTCCATCACTTGGGTATACAACTCAATTACGTTGTCTCCAAAAAATTGTGACCATGATGCCTACAATTATGTTGCTCAGCTATTGTGAAATCCACATTTATGTTTCTTAGCTATCGTGTTTATGTACATGTTTTTTATGTGTTTTGGAAGACATCTTTCTAGCCTGGGCCTGGATCCTTCAGCAATTAGCTTCATAATAATGTAGATGATAGATGACGAATTAGCTTCCTAAGAAAAATCCCATAAATGAATTATGTGTACCCCAATTCACGTGCCCTCTATGCGTACCCAAATGATATATTTGAAACAACAAGGGTAAGACTAAATTTACCCTTGTTGTTTCAAATATATCATTTAGGTACGTGCAAAAGGCACAAGAATTGGGGTACACAATTCATTTATGATATTTTTCTTGGGAAGCTAATTGCTCAGCTCTCATCTACTTCATTTATTATCAAGCTAATTATCGAAGGATCCAAGCCCAGGCTAGAAAGATGTCTTCCCATTCTGCTTAAGCCATATTCCTTATTTTTGTCAAACTTCCTTGGTATGGTAGTCCTGTTCTCTATAGTACTCTTCTTCAATCTATGTTTGATGATAAGCATCTTCTTCCTCTTCCTAATTGTAGTCAGAGCTTCCTTTTCATCAGGATTCAACTCCACTTCCCCCATCTCATCATCCTTGTCCACTCATCCTAATTGATTGATATGTTAAGGACCTTGTATTCAATAGATGTTGGCAAGTGATTGTTCTTAGCTGTTGTTGTTTTATAAGGTTAGTTAGTAGTTACAGTCAGTTTATTAGAGTTAGGAGTTTATTTTAAAGACATCCAAATGAAGTGGAGAGGGTGTCAAATTTATGTATCAAGGAACAAATAGAATAACTAAGAAAACACTATACATTAAATCATGTGATTGATAGCAGATTGGGGCTCACCTGAGCCATAAACATGAAGAATTATTGTAAAAAAAGATGTAAACCATATATATACACACTTGAGGCAAAGAGAAGTTACACCATATCCATATTAAAATATTAGTTATAATATGAAAATACTAAACTGACTAATTCTTGAGCTCATCTCCGCATATGGTCACAACAAAGATATGTGATTACGATACAAAGAAGGCATCGTAACAATATAATTTTGGCATTTTCCCTAGCCTGACATGTTTTGCACTCAAATCCTTCATTGTGGATAAGTGGAGATGGGTGGATAGATGCAAATGATTTGTCATCAACCCAACTAAAGTATCTATAGCCATTATTTCCTTTGATGCCCAGTCTACATTAGTTCTTATAATATAATGACTAGTATTTACATTAAAAACATTAAATATATACACATTAGAAACCTTTTTTCTATTTGGGCAGCACCAAAGCTATCGTCCAGGGTTGTTTTGTGTTCGTGAAGTCTTCAACACACACTACCCACCACCACATTGACATTTTGGCACATTGACAAGAGTCATCAAGCCTATATCAATAATGCACCACACCGTCATTACTACATTTATTATTTTTATATGATTATTTTTATATGGAATACACCAAGGAGTACCATCAGAAATATTAACCATTTACAATAATGAAAATTAAACCTAAATCAAATAGCTCATTTTTTTATCAACATGTGTAGTCTCTTTGTATATGAAAAATGAAAGAAATATCAAGCTAAAATAAAATAGTGAAAAAAATCCATCACGAAGCATAGACATAGGAAATCAAAAAGGGAAAAAAGACCAGAAATAAGAAAAATCATTACGACTATAGAAAAATCATTTATGCTATAATAAAAAAAAGAAACACTCTTTGTCAACAATTTTTAAAATCATTAGGACTATAGAAAAATAATTAAGACTATACAAAATCAAATTTTAGAAATGGATGGTTCTGATGCTTTTCCATTACAACAATTGAAAATTCATCATTTGGTATTGTGTATTCCATTTAAGTATGTCAACAATGTTCAAAATCCTGTCACCAAGCACAAACAAGAAATAAGAAAAATCATTAGGATTATAGAAAAATCAAGTTCTAGAAATGGACGGTTCTGATATTGCTTTAACATTACAACAATTGAGCATTCATCATTTGGTACTTCTTGGTGTATTCCATTTAAGTTTTTCAGTTGTCATGTTTATGTGCATGTTCTTTATGTGTTTAGCTTCTCTCCCTTGCAAGGGATACACCGATAGGTAATTGATTTGATAGCTAGAAGGTTGGTTAATAGATTCCAGTCAGTTCTTTGTAGAGGGTAGTCTATTTGGAGTACACTTAATTTCTATGCAATTTTGGAGTACACTGTCCCGTAGGTATAGTCGAAACACCAGCATATTGATTTGAAAGTTTAGAATGTGATCTTTTCTTGGTGGTAACGTACGAACATTTATAAGTATTAGTTTTACTTGTTTATGCAAGAACTTTGTTGTTTTTGTTGTTTGTGATACCAAAGGAGTAACTGGTGTTGTGTAGACAGTGACTGGCCAGATTGTTCCTGAAAAAAAATTACAAAACTAAACCAATGGCATGTTTACAACAAAAAACAAATTACAAAACTGAACCAATGGCATGTTAACTCACAAATTTTTTTTACAAAACTGAACCAATGGCATGTTTACAACAAAGAAATAGAATGATAATAATATGCTGAAAATTCTATTTTGTTGAATACACACCAAAGGACTAGTCCCAACAATTCTTAAACATAATTTATCTGATATGATGAATTCTTAATAAAGGTTTAGTCGATTCTTACTGCTAGCACAAAGGAAGATTTGACCTAGCCAAATCTTCCTTGTACCACACAAAAAATTGTGAATAACTATGTCTACTCCAACCTTAATTGTTTAAGAATTCATCATATCAGATAATGTATGTTTAAGAATTGTTGGGAGTTCTATTAGACCTTTGTTGTAAACATGTCATCGGTTTAGTTTTGTAAAAAAAAAAATTTGTATTAAATGCATTTAAATGGAACATTAAGCATAGTAATAATATGCTTAATCTATTAGTAATTGGTAGATTAAATGCTCAAAGCCCAATCATGGCAGGGTTGTGTTATGTCCTTTTCTTTCTCATGATTTGGTCCTACGTTAGGGGATTGGGAAATGACCAATAATGGTTTTAAATGATGTAATAAGGCTATTAGATTAGGAAATTCAGTCAGATCAATAGGCTTTGTAAGAACAGATGGGTGGATGGCATTCCCTTCCTAATAGGCATTGGTCACTATAACTGTGAAACAAGTACTGATGCTAAAAAAATTGAAAGGTCAATTGCAAAGATCAACTTGTATCCATATACTTATATGAGGTTTCCTTTTGATAGTAAGGGGTATTCTATAAATGAATTAAAACTTAGCTCTAGCTTTAATCATTTTCCTGATCTCAAAGACTTCTGGGAAGATTGCGAAGAGTATTTTGAAGTCAAGCGAAGAGACTGGATGAGGCTTACAGTCAAACAAATTATTGATTTCAAATTGGATATTGTTATTAATTGCATTGAAGATGATGAACTATCCTTGACAAACCCATTCTACTATGAGAATATACAGCTGCTCCAATTGCCACCAATATATTTTTTGATCCTAGAATTAAAGAATTTAAAAGAGAGGATAACTAATGTAATTAAAAGAACTAAGGATTGGGTAAGAAAGAAAAGACTTGAAGCTATAGCTACTCGACCCCCAAGCAAAGAAAGTAATTCAGCAAAGAAAAATAACAGCCAAGGTGCTTCTTCTTCTCACATACCACCACAACCTACTTGAGTAAAAAGGCACAACAAACCACATCAAGAAATGATGGAGGTGGAAAAGATCCAAATAGACCAAATGACCTTACCAAGGCATGCAAAGTTGATTTCATAGTAAGAAAAAGAAGGATCAAGCCCAAAGAGAAAGTGGTAAACATAATCCAAGTAGATGAAGAAACAAATGTAAATACCATCCCTCAAGAACCTCTTGGAAAAATTGAGAAGGAAATTCCTATTGTGTCATCACCTATCATCATGGTATATCCTCCACATAATGACTTTGTCCCACTTGAGGTACAAATGATAGATATCACTCAAGATGATGATAATATGCCACCGATGCCTAAACTGGCAATGTCTTTAAAGCCATCTTTTATCAACATACAAAAACCCTTGCAGGTGTCTTCCTAGTTATGAGCCTATGGTGGAAATTCTCAGTGCATACAGGGCATTCAAAAAAAAGTTATCTGGTTCACAGGGTTGAATTTTCACTTCTATCAATTTCCAAAAAGTTCCAGCATAATTTCAAAACCTAACATCATTGTCTTTCTCCTTGTTTATTCTACTTTTTTTAAACTTAATGCTTTTCTCCTTAATTTTGGTTGATTTTGTTAAGGTTAATTAGCCAACTCTTTTTGCACAAAACTTTGAGGTTAATTAACTTTGTTCAAAATGTGCAAAATAAAGTTGGTTGTTAACCCAAGAGTTTTGTTAATTACAAGAAAGTTATGTCTATACAAGGATGTAAAGGCATTGTTCAAAGGACTTTTTGGGACTTTGTGAATTTTAGAGCAGCAATATTAGTGAAGTAGTATAGCTTCATCATTGAATACAAATCAAATTTGGAAGTATGAGAACATAGTATCTTTTATAATCTCTCTCCACTTTATGAATGCAAATTTTCATAGTGTTTGAATTATGTCATAAATTACTTTTCTTTGGTATCTTAGAGGTGTATGTGTGACATGAAAGTTTTATTTTCATTATTGGAAGTATCTTATTTGTAGTCCTTGATGTTCAATAGTTAAGCATGCAAAATTTTGTCATTTAAATAAAATCTTGGTAAATTACAAATTTGTTATCAAGAACCCCAAATAGTGGGTAATATTTTCTTCATAAGTTATATTTCAAAAACGAAAACATTAAATCAAATGAGGGATCTGCCCCTCCAAAATGAAAAGGAAGATAATACACCTAAAGTGATCTATCCAACTATTGTAATTAGTTTGTCATCATTTCCAATGGACATTTTGTTAAAAACTCTAAAGTGAAAAATTTGTTTACCAACAATACACATGAACATATTTACATTCATCTTAACCTTTTGAGTTTTCTTCCTTAGATTCATCATCACATTAACCATACTCAAGGTCATTTAAAAGTGACAAATCAAATACATTAATTTCATCAGCATAGATATTTGTTACACAAATTGATGCAACTTCTTGATCATATGAAAATACTTCTTCATCAATTTCTTCATCAAATAATGGATTTGAGAATACATAAAAGCCACATTCAATCACACCTTGTCCATGGACGAAGGCTGAAGCATACAATTGGTCATCTCCTATAAGGTTCTATTCTTCCACTTGGTTGGACACCATTCTACTAAGGAGTGTATGACACTATGTACTAATGAAGAATACCTAATGTTTTTAATGGATTGAGTCTCTCCCCATGGAAGCTCCACTTCTTAAACGAGAAAACTCAATGAACGCATGTGTTGGGGGAAAACTCAATGAACGTGTGTGTTGGGGGATTTCTTCCATTTTTGGTAGTGGGACAGGAGGGTTTGGTGTCATCAAATTTAGAAGAAACCCTATTCAAAATGGTTTACAGTTGAAATGGAAGTTGAATATGTTCTGAAAGGTCCACTATTGTAGTAGCATTTTGAACAAAAACCTAAACAGTAAAAATTCAACTATTTCTTTGAAAGAGATAATTTATACAACGAGGAACCAAGTCAATGAGTGAGAGTGGAGATGCTTCCCGGCTTACAAGACAAGACTTTGTTTTAAATTTTTAGGAAATGAATTGATTTATTTACCAAAAAATTTAATGTTTTTCAAGTCAAATATATTGACTCACAAATATAAATTATGTTGGGTAACTTTCTAAATGATAGGGTGATTGCTTTGTTAATTACTCACATGTGTAGCCAAGGATGTCATAGTGAAGATGACCACTACGGAAAAATTGAACACTCAAGAGACCCTACTTAGAAATAGGCTACACCCAATATGGAATGAAAGTACTACAAGGTGTTGTGAGAACTTTGGAGTCTTCATGAGTAACATGATAGTACACATGGCATCTTGAAAGATGAACTTGCAAGATAAAAAAATTACATAAACAAAAATTATGTAAGATAAACATTATCATGCAAAAGCAATGTAAAATGAAAAGTATAAATGATCTTTATATATAAAGTTAAGGATGAGGAGATGAGAAGTTTACTACCCCTTCAAAAATTGAAACACATGTAAGACATTTGGGACAAGTGTGGGGATGTGTATGATCTATTTGAGTTTAGATAAAAGAAAAAGTAAGAAATCTCCTCCATGAGTTTGAGTGTTATGTCATTTGGTCAACTAGGTAGAATATTAACTATTAGGTAATAAAAATTGTCACACTAACTTTTAAAATTTTATTTTTGATAAGGTAAATATATATTACGTTAGAGTTTTGTATATATGTAATAGGTGTGACCTCTAATAATATCATTCACTAATCATCCTCAATACACTTAAAAATATGCAATATTATGATCATTCAAGAAACTGTATGCACATGAAAATCATACCTCATTCATTGCATAAGGAATGCAATTCAAAGTTTAGTATTACATAAGTAAAACCAACTCATTGTTTCTCCATTAGGAGTTGGGGGCATAATTTTAACATATAGATCTCAACCATAAATTCAATCCCTCATATAGAAACAAAAGTATAACATCCACTAAGGGGAAAATTCACTAACAATATTTCTAGAAGGCGTGAAACATATAAAATACTCCATCATAAATGTGATGAGCTTCATATGGCCAAAGATATTATTAAAGATAAAAAATAGATTACCTAATATTTTTGACCAAATCAAAGAACAAGATAGCGTCTCATGGAATATGACTATTTCTGCATACTAAAGACATGGGTATCCTCACGAGACAATCACACTATTTCACAAAATGCAACAAATAGGTTTCGAACCCAATCAGTTCACATATGCCAACATGATTACAGCCTGTGCTAAAATGGGAGCTCTACAACAGGGCATAGATATCCATCAAAGCATGAAGGATAGAGGATTTTCTCTAAATGTTGGTGTTGCAACTACCCTGGTGGACATGTACACCAAAAGTGGAAGCATAGATAAGGCATGTGAATTATTTCACAAAATGCCTCAAAGAAATGAGGTCTCATGGAATGCCATGATTGCAGGATATATTCAAACTAGATTTGTTATAAAGGCTTTTAAAACTTTTAATAAAATGCAATTGGTATATGTAAAGCCAAATTCCATAACCTTTGTTAGCATACTTCCAGTGTGTGCCAAAATGGGAGCTTTGGAATAGGGTATGGACATCCATCAAAGGATAATGGAAGAGGGGGTTTTGTTGGATGTTGTAGTTGCAAATGTCCTGGGAGACATGTATGCAAAATGTGGAAGTATGGCCAAGGCACGTAAATTGTTCGACAAAATAACTCAAAGAAATGTGGTTTTGTTGACTGTAATGATTGGAGGATATGCACAAAATGGATATGTTGAAAATGCTTTAGAAGCTTTCAAACAAATGCAGTTGGTAGGTGTAAAGCCAAATGACACAACCCTTGCCAGTATCCTTCTAGTCTATGTCAAAATGGGAGCTTTGGAACAAGGTATGGACATTCATCAAAACATAATGGAAGAGGGATATTTGTCAGAGGGATATCCCTAGTAGACATGTATGCAAAATGTGGAAGGATAGACAAGGCATGTCAAATGTTTGAAAAAATGCCTCAAAGAAATGTGGTCTCATGGACTACAATGATTGCAAGCTATGAAATAAATGGATTTATGGAAAAGGCTCTGGAAAATTTTAAACAAATGCAACTGGCAGGTGTAAAGCCAAATTCCACAACCTTTGCAAGCATCCTTCCAGCCTATGACAAAATGGGAGCTTTGGAACAAGGCATTGATATCCATCAAAGCATAATGGAGGGGGGATTTTTATCAAATGTTTTAGTTGTCAGTGCCTTATTAGACATGTATGTTAAATGTGGAAACATATACAAGGCATGTAAATTGTTTGACAGATTGCCTCAAAGAGATGTTGTCTCATGGACTGCCATAATTCGAGGATATGTTCAAAATGGGTTTGTTGAAAAGGTATTAGAAACTTATAAGAAAATGCAACTAGTGGATGTAAAGCTAGACTCCTCAACCTTTGCTAGTATATTCCCTGCCTATGGTCAAGTTGGAGCTTTGGAACTAGGGATAGCCATCCATGAAATCTTATGATAAACCTACTGATAGACACAGGATCTCAAACCCTTCATTATATTAAACACCCAGAAATAAGAACATTTAAGGAATCCCTTGTTCAATACATAGAAAAGCAAAGAAGAATGTACTACAAAGATAATGTCAAGTGCATCTATGAAATATCAAGAAATCAGGTAAGAAAAACCTCAAATATGTGGTCTATGTACATAGAAATTCATAAAACTCATATGTTATCTCATTTCCACTGAGAGAACATATGATTTTTCAACATATATGTTCTTATTTCTGGGTGTTCTTATTTCTCTCATTTGCACTAATGTTTTTCAACAATATAAGGAATCCTATGCATAAACCTACAGATAGACACAGGATCTCAAACCCTTCATTATATTAAACACCTAGAAATAAGAACATTTAAGGAAGCCCTTGTTCAATACGTAGCAAAGAAAAGAAGAATGTACCACAAATACAATGTCAAGTGCATCTATGAAATATCAAGAAATCAAGTAAGAAAAACCCCAAATACATGGTCTATGTACATATAAATTCATAAAACTCATATGTTCTCTCATTTGCACTGAGAGAACATATCATTTTTCAACATATATGTTCTTATTTCTGAGTGTTCTTATTTCTCTCATTTGCACTGAGGGTTTGAAAAGGAAAATAGTAAAATAGTTGAGGTACTTGTGTGTCTATAATAGAGGAGATTTTGCAAAAGTCTCAGAAGAGAAACCTTCATCTGATTGCGTAGGGTAGTAAATTAAATAGTTAGGTATCTCCTTCACGTGTGCTGCCCTTCTAATTCGTCGGCTGGGAATAATGAAATTCCCTTTTTTTTTAAAGTTATGCCCATGTTTGTCGAAATTTTGACCACCATGGAATTTGTTGATATTTCGACAAACATAGGCATAAATTTTTATTAAAAAAAAATTTCCTTCTATAATCTGACCAAGCAAAACCTTTTTATTTTTTCGTTGAAAATTTTGGTAGAAAAACTAGGTCAAATGTACTAGTGTGTTAATAAGCACTCAAGTGCAATAGATCAAGCTTTGGAAGCTGAGCACCAAAAAATCCCCTCTCCACCACCATCAATTAACATTGAAGATGAAACAATGAATGTGGAAGGAAAAAGTATTACATTGGACAGTAATGACAATCCTTTTAGAAACCTTGAAGACATTGTTGACAATTTGGCTATGGAAGTACATGATACAATAGTTGCAGAGGAAGAAAGGAAGGAAACAAGGAAATAAGAGCAAAAGAAAGTAGAGATTTAGGTAAACACAAAGATAGAAAGTTAGAAAGGAGCACAAAGTCAAGCAGAAATCAGTCCTAGTCCTAAGACAACAATAGAAAAATCACAGTTAGAATCTATTTTTGCAAATCTTGTAAAGGAAGTTGATGATGATGATCAGATAGAGTTGATCTCATCCTTAAACAAAATCATTGGTAAAAATAAGAAAGTGAAGAGCCTTGAAGGAGCATTGCTTGAAGTGATAGAAAAGTTATAAATTATTGTAACCAATTAGATATCAGAGGCAAATCCACAAGTAAAAGCTAAAGAAGTTGCGAAGGCATTTGATAGTGAATTCACCAACTTATCAGAAATAGCTATAGTAAAAGCTCAAGAAGCTTATGAGGCCAAAATATTTCATGACATATGTCATAATATTAGGAATGATATTAATAATCTGGATGTATGTATCAAGGAACTTAGAAGGAATTTGGATAGAGGTAAAGCCTTGTACATTCAATGTACAAAAATAGAGAATCATGTATCAGATTTGACTGAAAAGATAAAAGCAAAAGAGGCAAAAATTTGAATAGAGGTAAATCTTTTATCCAGCCTGAATGTGAAGATTTCTGATCTTGAGAAGAAAATAAGTTGTATGATGAGATAAGAATTCTTAGCAAAGAGAAAGAAAACAAACTGAGAAGATTAGCTCTTCTAAGAGAGCACATTTTAGTAAAAATAAGCATCATTGAAGGTCAACTGGAAGAATGTCTCTTATCAAAGACATCTTATGAGAAATTCAACTATGCAAACCTTCATGCATGTGAAATTGCATTGTATAGTTTAGGTGCATTCCTTAGTATTTCAGACACTATTAAGAAGGCATGGGAGAAGCATATATAAAGCTTAAAGGTAAATTTTGAAGATTTTGTTGCAAGCCTACCGGCTTTGCAATTTTTAATCAAAGGTAAACATTTTTGGTACACAATTTTGACACCCTTTTTTGTCATTATTGTCAAAGGGGGAGTGATAGTAGAAAATTGTAAGATGTATAGATAGTTCTTTTTGTATAACATATATGGAAGCATATTCCTAGGGGGAGTATAGATGATATAAGATATTTTGGAGATATAAGGCTAGTAAAGAATTTTGAAGTTTTATATGACTTAGCCAATTTTCCTATATGTTGCCACCAATGACAAAGGGGGAGATTGTTGGAAATTTGGCTAAGTTAGAAATCAGTTTGTTGTCATTATGGAAACATATAATCTGTATGAAGACCGCATATGATAGCAAGTAGTTATTCCAAAGCGCATAGTAAAATTGTCTAAGTATAAGCAGGATTTTCTAAGTCTAACCTGAGATAGTTTTTGATAGCGATGTCGATAGAATTAAGTTTAGTGCTTGCACACTTGAACATGGGTACTTTGATGTATATTGAAGACTCACCTTAGAGCACAAGTCTATATGGCATATATGGAAGAATTTATTGCAGTATTACCGAAGACAAAGTTGAAGCCGGCAGAATAGAGAATGAAGACAGAATCAGTATAAAAGTTAAGGGATTATTTTGTTTATCAAAATAATAACTTAATAATTTAAGGGATGACATCCTAGATGTAACCCTTGGGTAGCGCAAGTTAATATGTATTTTGTAAAGTACTGTAATGCCCCGCCAGGGAACCCAGAAGAACTTAACCTAAAACATGTGACTAAGTTTGCAGAATAATTTTTTTTTTATAAGTTAACATTCAATAACATCAAAGTTTTACAATGTGGAAGAAAAGAATAGCAATAAACAACTAACATGGGTTACAACTCTCAAGGGTTCCTTGACGTAGATTACGAAAGAGTTAAATAATTAATATAAGATAAAGATATGAATCCCAAGATTACATCTGAATGATAAATACAACAACATATGCAAACTAACTACACATGTATGGAAAACATCATGGCAAAAAGATAACTACAACCCCTAAAAATTAATACAAGTCAAATTGACCAAGGGCTTCAAAAGTATCATATAAAACATGTACGTATATATAGATATAATAGACAATGGAAGGGATCAACTGATCATGTGGATCTTGCAAGCAAGAAACTATGACTCCGTCCCTCAACCACATCAAGCACATCAAATAAAAATGTAAAACAAACACATCAACCATACACATGCAACTATGGGGTCAGTAAAATCATAAGCATCAACAAATTCCTAACATTTATAAAATTGGACTAGGGGTGGGGTACTACAAGTACTTTATGTTTTGTAAAGCCGATTGTAAAAGTTATTATTCTTAATAACTTGTATAAATGTAAGACATATGTAATGTGAAGATACAAGTGTGACATATGTATGCGAAATAAATTGATGAGAAGTTGTAAAGAGATAGATAAGAATAGGAAAGCTATTCGGTAGAAATGAAAGGTTATATACCTTACCCTTTTTGTAATCAGAAATCATTTTACATTACATGTTTGGGTAGTGGGCTCATCTTGTAATCATTCTATTTGTACTACCAACTCTTAGTAGGGTTGAGGCTTCTAACAAGGCCTAGAGTCCCTTAATCAGGATTGAGACACTATATGTAAGTAATATACTCCTAACAGGGTCAACATCCTTTACTGGATAATTTTGATTAGTGGATCATTGTGGGTATCATCCCCACTAGGGTTTTCCCTTGGCCAGGGTTTCCTTGAGAACAAAATATGTTGTTATGAGTTCATTTGCTTTATTACTATGCATGCTATTTAGTTTACTTTGTTTTGAAAGTATCAAGTTAATCTGTTATATCCATAATTGGGCAAATAGAAAAGTTTGTAGAATACTGATTCACCCCCCCCTCTCATTATTCCCTATTTCTAACACAAGATACAACATACTAGAGACTCAAATCCCATTAACTTGAAAAGAGATTAAATGACCTAAGTGAGGGAAATTGTAAGGCCCACCCCATTTCCACCTTTTCCTTGACACTTTGATGTCGGACGATTAAGGGGTTTTGTAGTATCTGGTTGATTGGTAAATCCCTAACATAATTGTACCCCAGGATAGACCTATATATTGTACCTTCATATCAATACCTATCAATTAATTTTCGCTATGATATAGGAGATATCTCTAGGTTATTAATTGTGTAAGTGAATCTTGGGTGCAATATGTTACCCTACGGATCTCAGATCCAGCAAGACTAATTAAGGTTCCATTGAGTAATGCTTTGATGATGTATTATATGGCTATACCATAGTGATGTTTTGGCGATATTATTAGAACAGTGAACAAGGATTTGTTAGACCCTAGACTTATAGGATTATTCTGCATTTTGTTTTCCTGGATTAGGAAATTTAATCATACTTGTGATAAGAATTTAATAGGACCCGACGGATATGGTTACCCCCTTACCGATGTTGAACCATCGATTTATCTTAAATATCATGCTAAGGAAAATTGAGAATCTTTGAGATTAGGAGTACTATGAAGTTATGCAATCAAATTATGTAGATTGAATTGAATTGAAATAATGAATGTATTCTATATGTTTGCAAGCTTGAATTTGGATTATGATCTATATGTGGGCATTGTACTTTATGTGACTTTGAGTACGTAGTAGAAATTATAAATTATGTGTATAAAATTATATGCAATTAAATTATGC
This sequence comes from Chamaecyparis obtusa, assembly GCA_027943335.1. NCBI lineage: Eukaryota > Viridiplantae > Streptophyta > Pinopsida > Cupressales > Cupressaceae > Chamaecyparis > Chamaecyparis obtusa. The sequence goes on from BSBK01008335.1 coordinate 50,518, forward strand.
ACTATATGAAAGTGATTAGATGTATGCATTGAATCATGAATTATGAGAAAGCGATTGTAAGAATGCAATCGAATTCTATGTTGCAAATGAATATCATGTTAGACATCTTCGCTGCATTGATGTTATGAGTAATTGATGATTACCTTGTGATGATGTTAGATTATTGATGATCATGATTTCAATTGAATTACAAGATTATTAGGCATTAGAGATGCAATTGAATTATGAAATTGAAACTAAGCAATTGAATTTTGATTAAATTGAAGATGTTATATCTTATGTGTTTATTCGTATTGGTTTTTCTTCCTTGAATTATTGATGCTGCATTGAGGAGTGTGCAGGTAAGAGAACCATGGAATTAATCAGAGAACCAAGGTTAAACATATGTGAATTGAGTAAGCCAAAGCTTAATCCGATATGGGATTAAAAGCCTCGTTGTAATGTGAACTCCTGGTAAATGTGGATTTTTGCATGTGTGTTATTAGTTAATTTCTTGTTGTCATCCAAGACATGACCTTGGGTATGTAATGTGTAATCGTTAGTGTCATTTGACACTTGTTATGTACTTGTTTTAATTCATCCTTGTTCTAGTCACTTCTAGAGGCCAATAAGGGGTTCTAAGGGTCATTTTTGGCATAATTTAAGTACCTTATGGATAGGGTTATGAGTTAAGAAGGTTTTGAGCATGTCCCTAATTCCCTAGTGACCTTGGTAACCTATTTTATGACCCATTTGCCCTCAACTTCGAAATTGGATAAGTCATGATCTTTACCCAACTCCACCTTTTCTTTCAATCATGCATTTATCATGAGGGGACAAGGGAAGACAACAAGGCCATAGAGTCAAGTCTGCATTTATGGATGGTGGGTGGGTAGAGATTTGGAGGCCTTTTTAGAGGCCCTTAGGAGATTTAGTGGGTGTTCACCCACTCTCCACATTTGGAGACATTAGGGTTTGGATTGAGGAAGGATAGTGGATAAGCTCTTCTCAAATTTCCATTTCCATCACACTTATGGAGGTTGGTTACTCTTCTCATGGAAGCCTTTCTACTTGCTCTTTAGATTAACTTATATTTTGCTTTCTCATGCATATGAATCTTGGTTCTTGTTGTGACAATGTGTTGTAATGGAGGGATTTTGGGTTTTGATTTCATGGTTTGATCTTGTTCTTTTTGCTTGATTGAGGGAGTTCTTGTTTATGGGTGTGAGGCATTACTCACTCTTTGGGAAGAGAAGAAGTGGCCTATGGGTGGAGGGGTTAGTTGGGCTCTCCATGAGGTGAGAGTCTCTTCTCTTGGAGAAGAGGGATAAGTCCATGGTGTATGGGCACCATGGAAGCCATTGCATTCTTGTATTTTGAAGAGGATGTTAAGAAAAGTATGTGTATGAAGAGGCATTTGGATATGCATGGATATGTAGCCTTGAAGAGGCATTTGGATATGTAGCCTTGAAGAGGCATTTGAATACTCATGGTGAGAAAATTTGTATGTAATGGCATTCTCCCCTTGGAAAAGCCCACCTCCACCCTCTCAATGAGCTTGTAAGACTCATTTGTGTAACCTTGGAAGGGAGTAATTTGTCGTATGTGCATTTGTGTATATTGTTTGTGAGCATCTTGTTGATCTTGTTGCATACCCGTTTAGCCTTGGTCCTCCAAGCTCGGGGGTGGTCTCATAAGAGACCTAGGTTGGGTGGTGAGCACCCATGGTTCTCCATTTTTTTTTTATTTTCAGGTTTGGATGTCAAGACTCATGTGGATGATGCTTGAAAAAGTCCACTCTCTTGGTGTAGAATTATCCTATGATGTGGTATTGTTGATCCTTGTTGAAGATCATCTTCTTGTTGTATTTTGTAATGTTGTTTGTATGCCTTTTGGCTATTGTGAAGTTGTAAGAGATTAGTAATGAAGATGAGTTTTGTTATTCCATCTTGAACTCTCATTGAGTATCTACACCAGTTTGGATTAATTAGTTGTAAATGTGAATACTTCTTTATCACAAAGAATATGTATTTTAGTTGAGGAGATGACTATATTGAAAATGATGAATCATTTCTTCCATATCCAATGTATTCTACTTCTTGAGATAATGAAGTTACTCCTTCTTGTGAAATGAAAATCAAAGTTGATAGAATAGATAAAGGATATAGTTGAAATTACTCTCCTTTTTGCAATGATTCCTCAATATTGATAGAATAGATATTGTATCAATTTCAATAAGATTTCATATTTTGGTTGAAGTAGGAATATTGGAGATTCATATATGATGATTTAAATGTCATGATCATTGAAAATAATCTCCATTTGATTCATATCACTCTTTTAGACCTATCAATTGTAATGAAACATCTATGAAGGAATCAACAAATTAATTTATATGTTGATATCTCAATTGATTTGCAATCAAACTATATTTAACCCTGATTGATACTCTATCAATCTTAAGACAATAGACTTCCTTATGCATTAAGGAGACTAATTAAATGATTAAGATATACTACTCATAGTTTGCAAGAAGATGTAAAAATACTGCAAGCAAAATAACACTCTCCAGATTTTAAGAGAGCAAAATGCTCTCTGGATTTTGTATGGGATAAAAATCCCATACAAAATCCATACCACAGTCATTTTAATATAATAAACTTGCCACCTCAATATATATTAAACAAATAAAATATTAATCTACTTTACCTCTTACCTTCTTAAATATCTCCCCTTTTCTAGGCGCATGTGAAGGAATGCAAAGTCAATGTCTTTAATTCCAACCTTTTTATTGGATGGAATAGTGTCCTTGAGTGACACATCACCTAGACTTTTTTTATTAGCTTTAAACTCTTTGTCTTCAAAACTCACGCAGGTTTTAAAAGACCATACCTTGTTTTAAATTCAAAACTTGTTGAGGGTACTTTATTTTGACATGGAAGGGAGTGGGACCCACCTTCCACTACCCTTTCCATGCTTCCCTCTTCCCTATGCATTCTAGGCGCAGGTCCTTGAAGAGGGGCATTTAAATTTGTTGGAAAACTTTTTTTTTTTCTTCCTTCTTGGAACGCACCCCCATGTACTTGCATGATGGGAGGTGTGAGTAGGGGGTACGCTAGGAGTTGATAGGTTAATAGGTTGTTTTGATATGAAGTTTGAGTGGGTTAGTAGATAAGAGTAATTAGTAGGATGTTTATTTTAGTAGATTAGATAGTTTAGTGTTTAGATAAGTTAGTTTAGAAAGTAGATTTAATACTAATTAGATATTAATATCATGTTAATAATTTTAGTTTAGAATTAAGATAGTTAATGTTAGATAAGCTAGTTTAGTATGTTTGTATTAATATTAATTTGTAAATGATGACATAGGTAATTATATTTTATTTGTTCATGGTTATTTGCTTATTTTAAAATTGTTCAATGTTTATAATGATATAGTGTGTAAATATTACTAATTAATATATTGTGGTTTATTAATTTAATTAATAATTTAATTAATTAATTAATACATTATAAATATTAATTAATAATGTTTATATGTTATTTAGTAATAATCATTGGTTATAAATCTTTAATTAATATACGATGGTTAATGGGGTAGTTGATTATTTAATTTTATTCACAATATTTTCATATATGATAGTCAATTTGACTTTGATTTATATATATAGGAAATTATTTACCTATATATATACGAATGCTATATTCGTTTACCCTTGAAAATCTTTATGACAAATAGATTAACGTTGATATTGTTCATAATTCGAATTAACAAAACCTCTTAACTTTGAAATAACTTAGTATCTTAATTAAACTAAGTTATGTTATTAAGACCTTCCTTGATCGAATTCTTGGTGGGAAATGGTTAACCTAAGTATAGAACTACACTAACGATTAACGTTCCATTCCACTTAGTTAACCTTTTAGCCTGTTAGACTGACGATCGATGAACTTCTTTTGATCATGTTCCAGCTAGCATCTTTTAGAAACTACCATGTTGAGGTGTGACCACCTGTCTCTTGAGACGTTGACATATTCACTCTTATCCCGCATCATCGATCATGACAAACTTTTAACCTTTTTAAAAATAAAAATAAAAAAAAAATTGGTTGTGTTTTGACCCGAACTTTTGGGCATTACAGAAATGAAGTGATAGTGAATAGATTGGCTTCAAGAATAATAAAGAAATATTTAAAGGCCATTATAGAATATACTACAAGATTTTTCAATACTTACACAGGGATAGTTAGGTCCCTTGAAGAGTATGTTTATTTGCAAAGAAGATTGGAAGATAATATGCAAATGGAGGATAAATTGTCACCAGATGATCTTGTTGAAGGAAAAGGGATACTTAAGAAGGATTGGAAATTTCATGAGGAGGTGGTTGAAGACATGAAAATTTTGGAAGGAAAAGAGAATGAAATACTCCCTATTGTGATACATAATGGAATGCTTCTATCCTTGGAGCAATGAAAAAATGAACTAGCCAACATACTCTCGTGGGAACTTGAAGACATTGAAGGAGATGTAGATATCTTTCCTCGAATGATAAAGACCAAAAATACCTTCTACAAGAAAGAATACACCATGATACACCTATTTTTTAATATCATTGCATGCAAGGATCAAAATTATATTTATCACTTGTGAGTAGTTAATTTGTTTATCTTAAAAGATGGTTAGTTATTTGTTAAAATCATGTTTTTATGTGCCAAAAGGCATGTCTTTCTGTTAGAAAATTTTATCTTCCATATATAAGGAAGATCATTTTGAATTGTAATAGATCATTAGTAATCATTGTAATACATAAGAAGTACCAAAATATTTTATTAGTTTATAAGCAATACAATCAATATTAATTCTTTTCAATTGTGTTGTGAAAAATTATTTTTGTAGATTAGTTCTCTATGATTTTCATTCCAATTAAATGAATGCAATCGTAAAATTCCTCTATGACAAAATTATTTATTGTCATTAAAATCTGAATACCAAGATTCATTGAGAAGTTGTTGTCCATATGACTCCTATCTAATTGGTCTTTTTCAATAGAAGTTAAATTAAATTGAACTAATTGTAGTGGAAGATAATAATTAAATAGTGTTGAGGGTTAGATTGGTCGACACATTCATACAAGTGAGTGAGTTGAAAAATTGTCTCATAGGGTTATACATGAAGGTCTAAAAGGAGGAAGACTCTATAGCCCAAAGCAAAAAAATTCTATGTTATATATGTTAGAGTTGTCATATTATAGCTAATAATTAATTTAATTAATTATTAGTCTATTATTCTCTACACTTAAGTTAGACTTAGGCTTCTTATTATTCTTTAGGGTTTCCCCTTTAGGGTTTCGGTATCCTTTTATAAGGATTACCTCTTTGTATTTCATTAATTCACTTATTGGATCATAATAGAAATTTTCTCTTTGCATGTCCATAAGATGTCTCTGGCTTTTTGGCCTCCATAGATTTTTCTTGCTTTCTGTTCTTTGCTTCTTCCATGTGACAGGTTTATGCATGCAGGTGTTCTTGGGAGATTAGTTTTTCACCTAATCTAACATGGTATCAGAGCCATCTTGCTGCTCGCTGTTCGTGTTTTGTTGAAGTGTTTCAGAAGCAGGAGGTTTTCAAGGGTTTCAAAAGTTTTTTTTTGTGGATCTGGGGGGGAGCCAAAATTTGGCTCACCTTGGGCAAAAACGGACACCACCATTGTGTCTGGAAGGCCCAAGAACCCCTAAATCCATATAAAATTTGTCCATTTTGGACATATTTGCCATCTGAGGCAAAAAAATTTTGCATACCAGGGCCGTACGACCCTGGCACGCACTCCGAGACGGTGATTGTCAAAAAAATATAAAAAAAACTTATAGTTTTGGGCAGCCACCCAGCGGCCACCAGCACACCACCAAGCGGCCACCACAGAGCCGCGGCCCAGCTCCACCCGCCCGCGGCCTCGCCGCCCTCCGCCGCCCGCTGCCCGCCGACCCAGCACTGCTCCGCCGGCCCGCGCCCCTGCTCCGCTCTGCAGGCCCCGCGAGCTCTTTGCCCCCCACGGTGGTCACGTGGGTGACCGAGAGCCCTCAGCTCCACCCCCTGCGAGCGCCATGCGCCCAGGGGCTCTGCATTTCCAGCCCCAGGGGCTTTAAAAAAAAATTTTGAAGCTATTTTTAGGGGTAATTGGGCCTTTTTTGCCATATCTTCTTCATCTGGAGGCGTATTTGGGAGTTTTTTATATCATCGGAAAGCTCTTTCCGAGATGAACGCAATTATAGAGGTTTCTTTTCAATTTTTTAACCTCGGTTTTCGTACCATGCCTTCGAAGGCAAGACTACTTTTTTGCCTTCCTAGAGCACCTGATGCTTTTTTTGGCATAACTTGCTCATACGGAGGAGTTAGTGGGCGAACGAGACATCATTGGAAAGATGATTCCGAGACGGTCGTTTTATATCTAGAGCTTTTTTCCAGATTCTTCTTCCATTTTTCGCACCAGGCTGTTGAATTCAGAGGTTTTCTTTTTCAGGTGCCTGCCAGAGCACCTGTCACTGTTTTTGCCGTAACTTGAGCATACGATGGCATTTTTTGCCAAACGAGATATAGACGGAAAGCTGGTTCCAAAACCGTTCTGTTTTTTTCAGTTTGGTTGTTTTATTTTTCCATTTGCAGAATTTTTCTGCCAGTCAAAGTCACGGGTACTTTTTGCATTCCGGACACTATATCTCTCATATTCGGGCTCAGTTTTCAGCAAACTTGGTATTTTCGGAAAGCTTGTTCAGTGTACTTTTCAGTTTCAGAGGTCTTATTTCCAGATTCTATACCAGGTTCTTCCTCCATTGAGTTTTTCTTTTCTACACTCAGATGGACTACTTGGCTTTTACAGGTCCACGGATCTCCATTCTTGGGATGACTTCTGCTTCTGTTCTCACTGTTCTTCTTTCCTTCTTCTTTTGAGTATTGTATATATCTCCACTGTTGCATTCTTTTCTGTAAACGCACTGAGATAAAGTGCCTGCTTTTGCATATCTGAGATCTTGTACACCTTGTGTTTGTTTGTACTCGCACTCAGTTATAAAGTGCCATGAGGGGTTATGATGTTTTACCTTTTGTGCTCCTCCACCTTTGTCAAGTGAGTGTACCTTCCATGACATTAGCCCATGCTGTGTGTCCAGAAGATCTATTCTTCTTCTTCGACACCGCCCTTTATCCTGTGCGTGTACTTCTGTTGCACTGTTGGTGTTCCTGTTTCTTCTTCTTGCAGATGTTACTGGCATTGCATTTTAGTGTTCCTGTCACCCCGTTCAGCATTATGGGGGGGTTCACCTGTTGGCTCTATTGCTTCCTTGGTTCGGTTGAGTGATCTACGTATTCAGTTTTTGTTCCTATGTACTAGGCGGATGCAGTGGCTAGGCACCTATGCATTTCGGTGAGATGGATCATCTACTATATACACACTCATTCATTCCTTTTTTGGAGGTCACCTCTTCGATTGATCAGCTCTTCAGACTTTGTCTTCTCTACCTGGTCATGCACTATTTTAGTGGGGGTTCCAGCAATTTCTTCTGACAGTGTTTGCAGTTTCATGCTTCGGAGATGCTTCATGCTCTTTCTTGTTCCTTTCTTTGGGAAATTCCCTAGATTGGAGGCTTTGTTTCCTTCATCTAGTTTATTTCTTGTACTGGGTACCTGATCAGGCCTTGTTGCCGGGACCCATTGCTCTTTCATGCATTTTTGTTTTCATGCATCTTTTAGTCCTTAGTTGTTTAGCTTCTCCCTAAGTTACACTTAAGGGGGGGTGTTAGAGTTGTCATATTATAGCTAATAATTAATTTAATTAATTATTAGTCTATTATTCTCTACACTTAAGTTAGACTTAGGCTTCTTATTATTCTTTAGGGTTTCCCCTTTAGGGTTTCGGTATCCTTTTATAAGGATTACCTCTTTGTATTTCATTAATTCACTTATTGGATCATAATAGAAATTTTCTCTTTGCATGTCCATAAGATGTCTCTGGCTTTTTGGCCTCCATAGATTTTTCTTGCTTTCTGTTCTTTGCTTCTTCCATGTGACAGGTTTATGCATGCAGGTGTTCTTGGGAGATTAGTTTTTCACCTAATCTAACAATATAACCTCATTCAAAACATAATTAGATTATAGTAGTAGAAGTTGAAGTTAGAAGTAGAAATTAGTCAAAGATCAAGATAGTTGTAGATAATAACTAAAAAAAATGTAGTAGTAGAGAGAAGATAAAGCAAGATAATAGGATCAAGTAATCAGATCAGCATGTTTCAATGATACATGTGATCCTGAGATAGATGTTAGAAGTGGAATATGGATAGGAGATACAATCATCTATCAAAAGAATTAGTTTCAAGATCCAAATAATTAATAGTTTCACCCACCTAGGTCTTCAAAATCCTAAAGTGTATGGGATGTTTAACCACAATTAGGTTTCTCTTTTTTGTTGTCCAAGTCAATTGGGAGGTTTGAACATAGAATTTGGCATAATCTTAGAACTTTCCAATCTATTAATTTGGGAACCAACAAATTAGTTACTGTACTAGGGAGTTGGACATAAAAGAATTTAAAATATTTGGTAACATAAGAAAAGTGTACACTACTAGAGAGAAGAACTTAGAAGATCAGTATAAAACATTCCTCTTATAGAGGTGGTGAGGGAGTCACTGATAAATAAAGATAAAAACAAAGTAATTTGTAAATCTAAAAGAACAAATCAAAGACACTTGAGTTTAAAACTCTCTAAGCCTAAATATTATATGTTTGGTACAATTTCATTAACACAAGGACATCCTATTAATCATATAGAGATAAATTAAAAAAGTAGAACTAGAAAAAACAAAAAAGAATCAAAATACTATAGTCCTAGAAAAAGTCTAGTGGGATTTGAAGGAACAAGAAGATTTCTTGATCGAGCGATTGAGAAACCTAAGTTCTATACAAATGAGGATGGTTTTCACAACTCAAATGGACTAAATTATTAAATAATTTCATAAGAAGAGATCACCTTAACTCATGCAAGCTGGGCATTCAATGAGAGAGCAATAAAAAATTAATCTAATGAGTCTCAACAACACTCGAGAAGGAAAAGAAATTTAAATACCCCTCCTGGTTTCAACACTCCATCAAGAAAATTCTTAAGAGAAGTCCACACAAATGAACTAGAGGAAAATGAAAAAAAGAAAAAAATGTGCAACATATACAAGAAAACTTACAAAAATTGAATGATGCAGAACATAAATCCAAAATAGGGGAATGGGTGGCATTGGAAGATGAGGCAATGAATCTTATGGATAGGTTTTTATACCTAGAGAACAAGGAGAAAAGAGAGAAAAGGATAATGTTTCTTAGAAACATCAAGGTCACAATTCTCAAGGATCTGGTAGAAATAAGGATACACATACTGAGATACCCAAAAGACTAGCTAATCCTCCTCACAGAAACCACATGTTTCCACCTACAAATGGTAATAACAAAAAAATTAATAGAAATTATTTCAATCCTTAGTATGATAAAAATTACATGCATCTTGGAGGCCCTCAACATCATTTTAAAACTCACAATAATAGACCACCATATTATGATCCTAATGGTCAAACATACCCCCCACATTTTCAGCCCCAACACTACCAAAATCCATTCCATAACCAACAAAATAATATGGTATAAATACATTATCAGTATAACCCTCAAAATAAAGGGCATCATAATAGAAAAAATGCATTAAAAATGGGGTAGGGTGAATGTTGAAAGATAAAAATAGTTAGATCTCATAAGGATAGAAGAGTATCCAAATGAAATAACAAATGTGTTGAGGAATGCTATCCCCAAATTTAGTGGTAACAATGTTGAAACAAGAGAGAACCATGTGAGATCATTTGAGAACACCATAGATAAATTTTATGTATGGTATGAAGATGTGAACATGAAGCTCTTCATGCCATATTTGATAGATAATAAAAGAGAGTGGTATAAAGGGTTACCTCTGGTAGGAATAACAGTCCACAATACAACTGAGGGGGGGGGGGGTGAATTAGTTGTATGACAAAATATTAAACTTTAAACTTTGAATAGCATAAATATGAAATCCAATGAACACAATGAATGCCAACACAATAACACAATATTTTGGTCTTGAGGAAACCATGTTAAAGGTAAAAACCCCAGTGGGAATTAGCACCTACAAATAATGTACTGAGAGTATAGTATCCTTGTTAGAAGATTTAGCAATGTTAGGAGCTTATTGAAATATTATAGTACACAGTCCTTGTTAGAGGACATACCCTATTAGGAGTCAAGAAAAGAAAGGGGGCTCACTACCCAAAGAAGGTTAAATCTACCTTCAGAACTCATTGTTCACAACAAGAGTATATGAAGAAATACACAATCTTTTGAACTGTCTGACAACAACTATCTTTTCTTGATCAGTTCCAATGAAGTTCACTAGTAATCCTCTACTCTACATCCAAAAAACAAAAGCTCGTAGCTTTCACAATCTTCTTTACATCACATATATTCACACCATGTCTTTTCCAAAGAAAATATCTTACATATATACCCTATTACATTCTACATGATCAGGTCGGCCCATTAGGCTTTCCTAATTATATAAACATTTACATAAACTCTTTCTAAGATACACACAGTACCTAAAACAAGTATACAATGATTCCATTACAACAATTAAGGACCAACATCCTTAATTTAAAATTTCCAAAAAAATGCATGCTACACCTCTAAAGTTGGCTCCCAAGTAAGTCTTCTCCAGATCAAATGCCATAGCTGACATCATCTAGCATTTCGTACCTTGTTCTAACCAAAAAACATCCATCAGTGCCTTATCTTTCATATCTTAAGCTCGCATATGGCTAATCCATATCTTCTGTAAGATATACCAAAAATAGAGAGACTCACTCTGTCAGCTTCCATTGTCACTATCTAGTATCCAGTCTTCACCAAAACATTTGTAACTCTCCCAATAAGAAACATTACATGATGCAATCTTGGATATAAGATCACAACATCTTCCTATATTCTCATCTATCTTTAAAAAATTTGAAACAATCGTACAATGTTCGTACACTATCATAATCAACCTATACTCTTTACAGAAACATATGTTGACATCAGTGACAAACCATAAATGACAATAGTGTGATTTCCCATTCAGTAATGTAGTGATTAAACATATAAAATGTATCAATCACCACCCCATGCATTATCAATATCCAACAATCTCCCCCTTTGGCATTGATGCCAACATATGGGAAAATCCATCATCCCAAAGTTATATCAATACAAAGCTCTACAACCAAATAGTACTCTCACAGTATTCCTTCATACAATCTCCCCATACAGTAGGGATTTTCTCATAGAAACACTCCCCCTTTTACAAAAATAGAAAAGGTTGCCATGAGTCATCAAATTTTCTTCAACACCTTCCTTCCAGGATCACTCCCCCTGAGGATTAGATCCCTACATCTAGTCCAGAATATGATAAGGCTTTGAAAACCTCTGGGCTGATGCATCCCTACATCATTTAATTCTAACTGGGAGGGGCCTAAACCCCAAGCATACCTCTGAGATATTCAAAGGTATTGTTTGGTAATAGTTTTGTAAGGATGTTTGCAATCTTTTCCTTTGTACTAATATACTCTAACTTTATTTCCTTCTCTACCACCTTGTCTCTCAAGAAGTGATATTTGATATAAATATGTTTAGTTTTAGAGTGCATTGCTAGATTCTTTGACATATTCATTGTACTAGTGTTATCACAATGGATAACCACAAGCTCATCAAAAGTTATTCCAATGTATTTCAGCATTTTCTTCATCCAAACAATTTGAGTGCAATTTATAGTAGAAACAACATACTCTAATTTAGTAGTAGATTGAGCTATACAATCTTGCTTCTTACTTAGCCATGAAACTAACTTTTTCCCAAGGAAAAATGCACCACCGCTAGTAGTCTTTCTATCATCAATGTTTCCTACCCAATCAAGATCGGTATAAGCATGAAGTTCAAAGCTATCATTTCTATCATACCATAAGCCATAATCTATTGTTCCTTTCAGATACCTTAATATCCTTTTCACAGCAGCTAGGTGTGTCTCTTTTGGTTCCACCTGATATCTAGCTACAATACCAACAACATTAGCAATATCTAGTTTGGTGTGAGTCAAATATTGTAATCCTCCAACCATTGATATATACTTAGTCTAAAAAACACACTTTGATTCATCATCAACTATCAGCTTATTACTAGTTACCATGGGTGTACCAACTAGTTTACAGTCCTCCATTCCAAACTTTTTAAAGATTTCCTTAAGATATTTAGTTTGTGAAATAAAAATTCCATCATTACTCTGATTTATTTGTAGTCCAAGAGAAAATTTCATTTCGCCAATCATGGACATCTCAAATTCATTTTCCATCTCTTTAGAAAACTTCTCACATAGATCATCATTACCTCCAAAGATAATATCATCAACAAAGAATTCTATTATCAAAACTCCATCTTCACTAGTTCTTAAATACAAATTACTATTAGCATTACCTTTTCTAAATCCAACCCAAAGTAGGTATTTGTCTAACCTTGCATACCAAGCCCTTGGAGCTTTCTTTAGCCCATACAGTGTCTTCTTCAACTTGCATACCATGTCTCCATCTTCGCATAAAGGAAATCCATCAAGTTGTTCTATATACACTTCTTCAAGATCCCCATTCAAGAATGTAGATTTGATATCCATTTGATACACTTTGAAGTTCTTATGTTCAACATAAGCCAAGAATAGTCTCATAGCTTCTATTATAGCAACAAGAGAAAATGTCTCTTCAAAGTCTATGTCTTCTTGTTGTGAATAACCTTTACATACCAGTCTTGCTTTGTTTCTTATAACAACCCCTTCTTCATTCATTTTGTTTCTGAAAACCCATTTAGTTCCTATATCATTTTTGTTCTTTGGTCTAGGAACCGATTCCCAAGTGTTGTTCTTCTTTATCTGATCTAATTCTTCCTTCATAGCATTTATCTAAGATTCATCTCTACAAGCTTCATCTATAGTCTTTGGTTCAACTTGTGAAATCAAAATAAAATTTCTACTCTAGCCTTTGATCTAGTCATTACTCCTTGATTAGTATTGCCAATATTTGATTTTCAAGATGATTATTCTTTACATACCTCATAGTTTTAGGAACCTAAATAGCCTCATTTGTGTCATCATCACAAGTCTCATTTTCACATTGAGCCTCAAAAATTTCTTCTTCTTGTGCAAAAAAAACCTCTTTGATCTCTATATTCTGATTATAGCCATACATTCTCTCATGTATCTAAAACCTTACATCTATCTTTACATTATGACTTTCAATCATCTTTCTCAATCTCATATAGAAACATTTGTAAGCCTTTCTCTTAGTAGAGTAACCAAGGAAAATTCCTTTATCACTTCTAGCATGAAACTTCCCTATCTCATCATCTCTCTTGATATAGCACTTACTACCAAATATTCTAAAATATTTTACAGGAGTATGATTAAACCATAATTTATAAGGAGTCTTACTTGTACCTTTTCTGATTTGAATTCTATTCAATGTGTACACTGCTATCCCAATAGCCTCTGTCAAATGCATATGAGATACATTTCCTTCAAGAAACATTGTCCTTGAAGCATCAAGTATAGTCATGTTTCTTTTCTTTTCTATCCCATTCTATTATGGAGTCCTAGGAGCAGATGTTTATCTTTGTATTCCATGCTCTTTGCAGTATGACTTGAATAGGTTTGAAGTAAACTCTCCACCTCTATCTGACCTCAAACATTTTATCAATATTAGTCTTTCCATCCAGAGTAATAGATTCCACTCCTATGATAGGTTTAGGAAGATTATCTCCAAACCTTACAACACCACCATCATACCTTACTAACTTAACAAACTTATTTTTGTCTCCAGTCATATGATGTGAATAACCATTTTCTATAATCCATTCAATTTTCTTATCAACATGTGACACTAAAGCCTTTTCCTCATGTACTAGTTCATCTCTAATAGAAAAAAATCTAATCTCCTCATAATCTAAATCATCATCATCATCCGAAATACCTTCACTAGCACATTAACATTCCTTATCCTTCTTAGAGTTGAAAAACTTAGGCTTGTACTTAAGAACTCTTGTAGGAAATCTAGATGCAAAATGACCAACCTTATTGTATAAAAAACATTTCAATAGTAATTTGCCTTCAAATTTACCCTTACCTCTCTTTTCTCTTCTAGCAATCAGTGCAACAAGTTCATCCATCTTTCTTTCTTCAGCCATTATCTATTCTCATTCCTTGGCATATTCTCAAAGCTCTTCTTTTAGACTCTCACTATTGGTGCTTGGAAGTGCAGACATTGTATTCTTGTGTGCAGATGCCTTAAATGAAGATTCAACTTTAGGTACAAAGTCTCCCATTTCTACCACTTCAAAAGTAGTTATCTTTGTAATCAACATCTCTCTGCTAAAGTTCAGAGTCAAAGGTATAGTCTCTTGAATGGATAGAGCCTTGAACTTGTAAGCATGAGTCAATGATCTAAGGATCTTTGCAATGACTTCTTCTTTATCATAAGTGCCTCCATAGTTTTTGATTCCAACCAGAACTTTTGTAACCCTTTGAAAATAAGCCTTAATTATTTCATCATCATTCATTTGTAGCTTCTCCATCTTTTTTTCTAGTTTTGTAGCTTTTCTTTCTTGGTATACTTAACTCCTTCAAATAGTTCTTCTAATCTTTGCCAAATCTAGTGTGCTGAATCCAAGTCTTTAACTTCAGTAAATTCTCCTTCAGAGAGTTCACTAATCAATGCTTCTCTTGCAACCATGTTTGGTACAATTTCATTAACACAAGGACATCCTATTAATCATATAGAGATAAATTAAAAAAGTAGAACTAGAAAAAACAAAAAAGAGTCAAAATACTATAGTCCTAGAAAAATTCTAGTGGGGTTTGAAGTAACAAGAAGATTTCTTCATAGAGATATTGAGAAACCTAGGTTCTATACAAATGAGGATTCTTTTCCTAACTCAAATGGACTAAATTATTAAATAATATCATAATAAGAGATGACCTTAACTCATGCAAGCTAGGCATTCAATGAGAGAGCAATAAAAAATCAATCTGAGGAGTCTCAACATCACTCGAGTAGGAAAATAAATTTCAATACCCCTCCTGGTTTACAAACTCCATCAAGAAAAGTCTCAAGAGAATTCCACACAAATGAACTAGAGGCAAATGAAAAAAAGAGAAAAATGTGCAACATATACAAGAAAACTTGTAGAAATTGTATGATGTAGAACATAAATCTGAAATAGGGGAATGGGTGGCATTGGAAGATGAGGAAATGAATCTTATGGATAGGTTTTTTATACCTAGAGAACAAGGAGAAGCAAGAGAAAAGGATAATGTTTCTAGAAACATCAAGATCACAATTCTCAAGGATCTAGTAGAAATAAGGATACACATACTAAGATGCCCAAATGACTAGCTAATCCTCCTCAAAGAAACCACATGTTTCCACCTACAAATGGTAATAAAAAAAATTTAAATGGAAATTATTTCAATCCTTAGTATGATAAAAATAACATGGGTCTTGGAGGCCCTCAACATCATTTTAACACTCTTAATAATAGACCACCATATTATGATCCTAATGGTCAAACATACCCCCAACATTTTCAGCCCCAACACTACCAAAATCTATTTCATAACCAACAAAATAATATGGTATAAATACATTATTAGTATAACCCTCAAAATAAATGGCATCATCATAGAAAAAATGCATTAAAAATTGGGTAGGGTGAATGTTGATGGATACAAATAGCTAGATTTTACAAGGATAGCAAGGTATCCAAATGAAATAACAAATGTGTTGAGGAATTCTATCCCCAAATTTAGTGGTAATAATGCTAAAATAAGGGAGAATCATGTGAGATCATTTGAGAACACTATGGATAACTTTGATGTATGGGATGAAGATGTGCACATGAAGCTCTTGATGCCATATTTGATAGATGATGAAAGAGAGTGGTATGAAGGGTTACCTCTGTTAGGAATAACAGTCCACAATACAACTGAGAGGGGCGGGGGGGTGAATCAGTTGTATGATAGAATATTAAACTTTAAAATTTGAATAGAAGAATTATCAAATCTAATGAACACAATGAATGCCAACACAATAACAAAATATTTTGGTCTCAGGGAAACCCTATTAAAGGTAAAAAAACCCGATGGTAATTAGTACCCATAAATAATGTACTAAGAGTATAGTATCCTTGTTAGAAGATTTAGCCCTATTAGGAGCTTATTGAAACATTATAGTACACAATCCTTGTTAGAGGACATACCCTATTAGGAGTCAAGAAAATAAAGGGGGCTCACTTCCCAAAGAAGCTTAAATCCACCTTCAGAACTCACTATTCGCAACAAGTGTATATGAAGAAATACACAATCTTTTGAACTACCTGAAAACAAATATCTTTTATTGATCAGTTCCAATGAAGTTCACTAGGAATCCTCTTCTCTACATCTAGCAGACACAAGCTCACATCTTTCACAATCTTCTTTATGTCACATATATTCACGCCATGTCTTTTCCAAAGAAAAGATCTTACATATATATCCTATTACATTATACATGATCAGGTCGGCCCATTAGGCTTTCCTAATTATATAAAAATTTACATAAAATCTTGCAAAGATACACATAGTACCTAAAACAAGTATACAATTATTTCATTACAACAATTAAGGACCAACATCCTTAATTTACAATTGCCAAACAAAATGCGCGCTACACCTCTGAAGTCAGCTCCCAAGTAAGTCTTCACAAGATCACATGCCACAACTAATGTTAGCCAGCATTTTTTACCTTGTGCTGACCAAGGAACATCCATTAATGCCTTGTATTTCATCTCTTAAGCTCGCATACGACTAATCCATATCTTCTATAAGATATACCAAAAATAGAGAGACTCACTCTATCAGCTTTCACTGTCACTGTCCAATATCCAGTCTTCACCAAAACATTTGTAACTCTCCCAATATGAAACATTACATGATGCAATATTGGATATAAGATCACAACATCTTCCTATACTCTCATCTATCTTCACACATTCTGAAACATTTATAAAGTGTCCATACACTGTCATAATCAGCTTGTACTCTTTACAGAAACATATGTTGACATCAGTGACAAACCACAAATGACAACAGTATGACTGCCCATTCAGTACCGTAGTGATCAAACATATAAAATGTATCAATCACCACCCCATGCATTACCAATATCCAACAACCTCACGCATTAATTGGGGTTTTTTTTAAATTCAAAAGCCTCTTTTTGGAAGAGTACGAAGATCACAATGATCCAAATTTTTCCTTGCATGAACTAACAAGAGTGAAAAAGGATCATAATGAATTATTAAAATATTTTAACAAGAGATTCAAAAAATGATTAAATAGAGTTCCTATACATATAAATCTATTTGATTATATTTTTGGGGTGTTCTACATGGACTCCTTTGAAAGTAAGAAAAAATATAACATTAGATCGAGGAATCCAACCACATTAAAGGATGCATAAAATGTAGCAATAAAAATAGAAAATAATAGGAAGGTTGTTGGAAACATTAGGAGGGAAGATGGAAAATTGTTCAACCCTAAAGATCCCCCAAAAAAGGAAGAATAAAAGTTATACAAAATCATGAATTCTCCAAATGATTTGGCACAAAAGGTTTCTAGGGTGGGGAAACCATAGTTGCACAAAAAGGATAGACCTGGACTTCAAGACATGCCATACAACACTACTTGGAAAGATGGGAAACTAGCTAAGCACACAAATAGATATAATTTCAACAAGGATACACCAAATCCATTCTAAAAATTAGGAAACCATATGAAACATTTTTTTCTTAGATCAAGAATAATATGACATCCCTAGATTAAGGATACCTATAGAGGAAGAAATGAAGGCATGGAATATGGTAGTTGTGGCACAAGATAGGATTTATTACAAATTAAGGTGAATAAAGTTGTAAATTTACACCAATACAAACCTACTAGTGTTAGAATAACTGAGAGGGGGGTGAATCAGTTATCCATAGTCCCAAATCAAAATGTATAATTCAAAACAATTTACTTAAACTTCTGCACCTTGGTAACATAAAATATTATACTGTCTATGCTTTTACTAATTATTAGTCAATAACAAGTAATTATTACCAATCAAATCCAACATGTAATATGTAAAGTATGATAACAAACAATCACCACAATGAATATATAACACAAAAGATTTAACATGAAAACCTTGTGAAGGGAAAAACCACCTGGGATTGGAAACCCAAAAAATTGTTCACTCTTCTGAAGTGAGGTCAGTGAAAACCCAACCCTGTTAAAGGTTACAAACACACTGTGAGGTGTGACCTTATTAGAGGATTTTAGACCAACCGTTATCATCCAACAAACATTCACTATGGGGTTGACAGGATAACAATGTTCATTCTATGAATGATACATATAAGACTTTTCTAGTCCACTTTGTTAAGAGATTTATCTGTATACAATGGTTAAACTGTAATAGTAGGTGATCTGATTACAATACAACTTAAATTGTAGATGTTTAGATCTATATTATGCTCATTCAAATCCTCTGATCAATATATCAATTATGTATCAACAATAATCAATGACTTACTCACACTTGGTAAAATCTGCAGTTCGGTTCTCCTTAGCTAGTTTGATTAGGCATACATGAAGCTTGTTCATGTGATAATTCTATAGTCTCCTTCTTTTGGCATGAGTTTCATAACAAAACCCTAGGCTCTTAAATAGACAAGTAAACCATTTTCTTCTCCTCCACAAGATTTTTCCACTTATTATCCTTCGTCCATTTTGCCACTTAAACCTTTCTCGGCTGATGTGCCAATAACAGGTTTTAATTTGATCCTTTAGATCTTCCTTGAATTATGCTAGCCATTGATATTCATAACAAACATTATCTCCATCTCTGATTTTGAGGTACTTTATAGCTCATCAATCCTTATCGGCTAAACTAATCATTTAGTTCCTTTTCTCCTGCTCGGTTAACAAAGAATATGTTCATGAACACAAGCTCAATTTATACTATTCTCAGTATACACTACACTGCTCGGTGTATACTATGATGCTTCATCAACCAACCACACTACCTTGTGTCTTTCAGCTCTTTTCCTCATCATAGATGAATGAAACATAATCAAGCCAATAACATAGGGTCATAGACTTATCAACAAGTTACCCAATGTATTCCTTATCCTCATCTATCATATACATCTTCCTCATGTAGATATTTCTATTCTTCATCTCTTTTACTCCTTTTCTATAGATGTTTAGGTATTGTAACTTACAAGATAAGTGTTGTCAAACTAGTTGACATCAATGACAACATATTACTGATTTAATCATATATCATATCTAATTAGCAACTCGGTGATCTCTAATCACAGATCTTCAATTAGGTTCTAAATCAGTTGTAGTTCATCAACTAGACTTTTTGTAAAAGAAAATAATAAAAAACAAAAAGGGTCAGCCACCATAACCAATAAGAAATATGATACAATAGTGAACCAAAAATTGATAATACCAAACTAGTCAAAGCACCCAGAAATGAGACTTCTAAGAAAACCAAATTAGTGAAATCATCTAATGCTCTGTCATAGATTAAATTTTCTATCCCTTTGTTAGATATGATGAGGTTCCCTAAATATAGGGAAAGAACCACAAAAACCTTATCTATTGTCCCTATAGAGAAAACTAAAGAACAAAATCATGAACTATCTGTAGTAACTAGAGAGGAAGGAGGACCAATACTGAAGGTATACTTGGGTACTACATTAACTAAGAATCCTTCTCGATTGGACCCTTTTTACATGACACTAATAATAAATAATAGATTATTAAAGGATTTCATGATTGATTCTGGAGTAGCCATTAATATTATTCCTTTTGAAGTTATGAAATAAGTAGGACTATGTGTTGATACAACCTATGGAAAGTGGTACCATATGGAAAACCAGTCTGGCCCTATGGTAGGCATTATGGAGGATGTTGAGTTTAAAATTGTTAAATGTCATGAAGCCTCCTATAAGATAGATATTAATATATTTGATGTCCCTCTAAATTATGGGATGTTACTCTCTAGAAAATGGTCAAGCCTTGTTGGTGGTCATTTTCAACTAGACTTGTCATATGCTACCATACTAGTGAATGGAAATGAGGTCAAAGTGAAAAGACACTAGTAAATTTTACCCTATTTTTCAACAAGAATTAGTCAAATTTTCTACACCAATTGGTCGAACAAATGACTAAAACTGTGGGCGATATTTTTTCATCAATTATTCTACAGGGAAAATCATCATCAAAATTTTGACCCTACAAGTGGTCAAATTATCGACTGAATCAATCCCTTGCAACTGGAAGAATTAAGACAAACTTTGGTTGGCATTTTCATCAAAATTGAGACCAATGTTCCACCAAACTTCATCAAAATTGATGTCGAATGCATAGCATTCTCATCGATTCTACTGGTGTAAAGGTCAAAATTGAGACCATCTGTTTGTCGAAATGTCCACCAAAGTTCATCGAAAGGGTCATCGAATGCATAGCATTCTCGTCGAACATAGTAATATGGAAAGGTCAAACAATTGACCAATACTAATTTTTGGTTAAAAAAAATGTGACCAGAAATGTGACTGTTAAAAATCATTCTAAAAAGCCCTATCAATAGTTGTGTGGCACTCAACAATATTCAAAATTGATATGGTTTGAATCTCTTGACATTCATTTTCTTATTTGCTTACACTTAAATAATTCTGACATATCCATCTTTTCCTTTTGATTCTTGAAGAATATTACTCGCTTAAATGATAATCAATCTCACCTACCAAGATATTTATGATAGATATTTCAAAAGAAATAAAACCCATGTATGAATGAAAATATTGTACAGTGTATTTCCCCACATATTTTAGTTATGCACATCAAAATCAAATAAGTGAACATAGAGGCATGTTACTATTGCCCAAAATTTCCCTCTCGTTCATTTTCGGCCACAGCCCTATATTCCAAGTGAAATGCTCAGGTGTCAAAAACTCTCTGTGTTTTCTGCCTTTTAATGTCGAGAGTCTAGTGTGTTTTCTGCTCAAGTGTCGAAAACTCAGTGTGTTTTCGACCTCCTCTCTACAGGCTTGGGATGTTTTTTCCTTTTGGTCTAAAATCTCGGTGTGTTTTCGACATCCACTCTGAAAACTTAGTGTGTTTTCGGCCTTTGCTTGAAAACCCTCTGTGTTTTCAGCATCCTCTATGTTTTGACCCTAAGTGCGCAACTTCAATCAAGTGGGTACCAGTGCCTAAGGCCATTCCAGTGCTGAAGATCCGACGGCTATGGCATGATCACATGGGATCTTCTGATCCCATGAGATCATGTGACAACCGTTGATGTGGTATCGGTGATCGATGGTGAGGATTCGGTGGCCAACCACAACGCGGTAGCGGTCAGTGACTAACACTTTATGGTTGGTCGTATGATCACATGGGCTCTTCTGAGCCCATGCGACCATGCGAAAAACCGTCAATAGTTTTGCTTTTCTTAGCAAGGTGGTGGTCAGCAGGGGTTCGGTGCATTCTACCACCAGCAGTCATCAGTTAGCATCATGCAGTTGGCCACATGATCGCATGGGCTCTTCCAAGCCCATGCGACCATGCAACAAATCGTCAGCAATTTCGGTGGCGGTGGTTCACGGTTCGGGAGTTAACATCATACGACAAGTGGTCTTGCAAGCTCGAGGTCTCTGCATTGGCGCAAGTGTGATGAAGATCAATGGTAGTCGTATGATCTCATGGGATCTTTTGATCCCATGCGATCATGCGACAATCATCCGATGGGGATCTGCTAAGTTAGGTGGGTCCTATGCCAGGGGTGTCAAGGTTTTTACTGATGTGGCAGTTGGAATGAATAGAGGGGTGACACATGGTAGATCTTGTGGGCCCATGGCATCAGTGTGGCAAATAGAGACAGATTCAAAGGGGAGTCACATGATCGCATGAAGCTTTTCTGGCTCATGCGATCACGCGACCGATTGTTTTTTTTTAAAGTGGTCGGTCGAGATTGTTACTGGCCTAGTAGCATGTGGTCAGTTTTGGTTGGGCCACGTGGCAAGTTTGACAAGTGTGATGTTTTGCGGAGCCAATTGTCTTGCGTGGAAGAGCGACAGTTTTCAAAGACTTGTCACATGATCACATGAAGGCCTTTCCGCTCATGCGATCATGCGACCATTGACATTTTTGAAGGGCGGAAGCAAGTTTTCAAAAACTTGTCACATGATCACATGAAGGCCTTTCAGCTCATGCGATCATGCGACCTTGATTTGTCAAAGAGATGTAGCCTGTTTTGACAGACTCCCTTCCAAGGTAAACGTTGCGAGCGCGGGTAGTTCAAAAAATTTATGTCGCTAGGGCGGTTGCAGTTAGAGGAATGTGTAGAGTTATTTTTAGGGTGCCATTTTGAGTCCTTCCCAGTATGGGATTAGATTTTGCACATTCATGGCAGTATGGACTTGCAAGGAGGTTGTTGAATCCAGGCTTTTGTGTCTGCAGGCATGATCAATTCAGGGATGGACACACAAAGAAAGATCTGATCGGCCATGATATTTACAGAAACACATTTATGATCAGAAGTGACAGTTTTAGGGCCAAATTATTTTATGTATACCTATGTAGCCCTAAAAGTGGGATTCCTGCCTGCATGCAAAGTTGTATATATTGTTTTGTTTGGAGCTTTTGAGCTTAGAATTGGCCAATTGTAAAAAAAGGAAAGTTTTTTCTTTCCCCAGAGGTTATTGAAGGCATTCTTTCTGCCCCTTAACTTTCTACAATTGTAAAATTTCCATTGATTGTTCAAATATTGCAAGTATTCTGTGATATTCTTGTTGTCCTCATGCTTGCTTGTCTGGATTATCTCTTATTGGATCAAAGTGTATGCATGATTTGAATGATATCTCAGGTTTCCTGATTACTCTTGCTTTCTACAATTTTGTGTGTTTCCTGTGTCTGATCTGATTTAGGTGTTTTGTGGGTATACTACAGCCCCTAGCAGCCTTGTCTCATTCCTACACCTAGTTGCAGAAAAGGATGTCTATTTGCAGGTCATAGGTTGAGCCTTTGTTCAGACCCTCCTATGAAATACTTATGCAAGCCTATCTAGTGATTTGTAACTTATTGGACCTGATTCCTTCATTGGTTTCATCCCTCTGTACTAAGATCCAAACCCAACTTCGGTGCATCACCTGGTAGGATAGATTTGCTTTCTCTTATTTCCCTTTTATGCATTCCTTCTATCCCTTTCCCTCAAAGAATTTACATTTCCTATCTAAGAGAAAATCAGGGTGATTATCCAAGAGGAACCAGCCTAGAATCTAGAGGTCTCATCTTGGTTGGCAAAAGGTCCCACAACCTTGAGATGAGTCCCATGTTATACTGGATTATCAAGACTATGAGAGCTTGAGATCAGAGGCACAAATTTAGTGTATAACAGTTACTATTACAAGCATTAGATTAAGCACATCAAAATTTTGAATATTCTACTAGGTAATATAATGTTTATTAATTAACTTACACATTGAGTTTGACAAAAACATTGTCATGCATTTGGGTGTGTACTAATGGTGTCCAAATGACATGGGCGTATACACTAAAAGAAGCCACAATTGGAAAAGTAATGGAAGGATGCCTCTTAAGAATAACATGACATCATGATGGCATAATAGGATAGCAAGCATCAATAATCATGGAGTAGCAATGGAAAATCAACATTACATCAAATACAAACAACAATATCAATATTGTATGGTTCAATGAATGCCAAACAACATGAAGACCTGTAAAAGCATAAGTACTTGAGGTAGAGCATAGCATGGCATGGTAAATCAAATGATGAATAAGTATGCAATACAATGATGTCTAAACTCATAGCTCATGGGCCACAGATAAATAGAATTCCATATACATGATCACATCAACAATCAAGTAAATAAAGATCTAATCAATAGGACACGGTTCCATTCATCAGCAATAAACCGAATGCAGTGAGTAAAATATAGTGTCATAGAAGGAGAATGGGATGCAATAACATTGTCAACTCATTGCAATAGCAAGAGAAGTGAAGCATAAGGAATCTACTTGAAATTATGATGCATCAGGTACATGGCTAGGAATGGTTATATGCAACTATGCATGTGAGAGGAGGCATAGATTGCCTTAAATATCACCTTGCACAACTAAGTAATTGAGATGTTGTGATATGTAATGCTACATTTGATGAAGTCCACTAAGAGGTAATGGCTCTCCTTCCATTTTATGATCTAAGATTCTAAGGAAAGCAGAGAAAAAGAGGATGGTAGAGGCATTGGTAGCTATCTTGAGTTAGGGTCATAGAGAGATTTAAGAGTTTTTTATATTGGATTGGGCAATGGATGTGAATCTCAAATTCTAGGAAGCTATAGTTCAAGTTTTCTTCCCATCTTGTAACACTTCTAGTGTATGACCTTTATTTGAAGGTAATGGGTGGAATTATGAAATGTGCCAATTTTTGGTACTACAACAATATAGCATTTAGTTTGTGAGGAGGCTTTACTCAGAGATTGGGTACTTAACAGTATTAGGAAATGTCAAGGAATATGCAGAGAGATGGGTGACTAAAATAGTACTAATCACACTCAAGGTAAACCTAGAAAATATCTTTTTCATTTTTTTTATAGTACACTACAATAATTGATACAAAGGTGAACTAATTATTGTGAGAATCTTATGTAGATTTACCTTTGTGTGTAATTAGTTCAGTTATATTAGAGTTGTGATCCTGTTGGCCGGTGAATCATGGAGGGTATTTTGAGTAGTTTGACAAAAGAAAAGAGGACAAATTGTTCTATACACTAATGGAAATTTGGAGAAGCCAATATAAAATGATTGAGCTATGGGAATGCTAGTTGCAGCAAAAGAGTAGCATGCAAAATAAAGATCAGTTAGAGTAGTTAAAAATACTCCATATGAAATATCGAAGAAATTCAGAAGACTTCATGGCTGCAGTAGCTTTTAACAATTATTTGGAGATATTTGGAAAGAGGTCTCAAAATGAAAGAGGCTAAAGTAACAAAACAAGAGAGTTCAAATAGAAGAAATCTGTACTGCATGTTGAATGAAAAGATTCACTATTTGAAAGATGTACTATAATGTTTACTAGTAGTGTTTAGGAAACCTTTGTCAAGATTTCAACCATTGAAAAGATGGAATAGTTTCCATGTGAGAATAGTAAACAAGGTAGCCTTGTTGATGGGCATAGATCTATGAAGGATGCTTTAGTTGAATCCTATTCTATTAATAATTTTTATCTTAACAATTTGGGTGCTACTACAAAGTGTTTGAAGATTTCCAAGTCAGCAATGGAAGGTGAACATTTTGATTTCCCTTTGGATTACCATTCAAAGAATAAGAAAGATATTAGTAAAGACTTTTTGCATCGGTCTGACACCATGTCATTACAATGCAAGCATTCATAGTAGGAGCACACTAGGGAAAAATATACAATAAAATCCCAACATACTCTCCAAAAAAGAGGCAAGTGCTAGTTGACAGTGTTTTAGAGTTCATATCAACTAGGTACACTAGGCCCAAGCAAGTCATAGAAAAGGTCAAACATTAAATCTATAGTTAATGGATCAGCAGTTTCCACTGCAATGAGCTCTTCAGCAACTTGGTAGGATTCAACAACATGCAAGGAGACTACAGAGAGACCTGCTAGAGCAATCAATTTTTTACTTTCAAGCGTGGTTATTTGAACATTTTCTTCATCTATATCTTAAACATCTTGATAAAATTATGCAATCAAGGTAGGCAGGATTATTAGAAGTTAGATTTCTAATTGGCCCGCAAATGCATGTGTATGGATTTGGAATCTTGTAGTAGAGGAAAAGGAAGTTGTAGTGTAGCAGAAGGAAAAGCTTGTTGGTGGTGGGAAATCTACTTCTCCAATTAATGGGCACTTGCACAAGATAAAAACTTTAAACCAAGACTTCAACTCATCCACTTGATGGATTGTGCTTGAGCATTTTGGGAAAACATGTTGAATTCATTGATTTAGTGGAAGGAATCCCTGATGCAATGATGAACAAAACCTATCAGGCTAAAGATGAGATAACACCACTAGGCATAGTACAAAGTGTTGTATGATTTTGCTTGGGAAGTGGCTGACATCTAGATTACTTAGTTGTGTTTTCTTTAAGGCAAGAAAATTCTAGGAGGGAGGACTTCTAATTTTTCTTTTTAATTTGATAACTGAATGGAATTTTTGCCAAGAAGTAGTTAGGGAATGAAGGTCCTATCTGTTAAGTCAGATTTAGGACAAAGTCTTCAGTATTTAGATTGAATATGGCAAACTATTTCCCAGTTAGCATTGTCTATTTGTTTCAGTTAGATACCCAGTTAGTTTTAGTTAGTCACCACAAATGGTGGACCTAAGTACCATTGATTGAACCTAGTTCTAGTACCCATCAGTGAATGAGATAGTAATTGGGTGGTTCATTGTCAGAGATTGTGGAGAGATATGTTCAAGCAGTTTTACTTAGATAACCTTAATAAAGGAATTCTATTAAAAGGTTTTTTAAAATAGATTTTATTTTTCTATTTTTCTAAGTGATGTTTATTCTCAATATTGATTTGCTTATTCTACATATTCTGATTTGGTCATGTTATTTGTAATTAACTTTTGATTATGTTTGTAATGTTCCCTTCTCAAGCATAAGCTATTGGTAACCCTTAGCCTCATTTCCTAAAGTTAAATATTTGCAAGTTAAATATTGAGAAGAATCTTAGAAAAGGTGAAGATGAAATTGAAAAAGATAGAGACAGACATGGTAAAGGTGTTGAAAAAGAACCTAAAGAATGGAACAAAGAAAAGAGATAAAGATGAGAAAAGAGAATAGGAAAGGAGACAAGAGGAGATAAGAAGCTTAAGGAAAGCATTATAGGAAAGTACAAAAAGGCAAAGGAATTTGAAAGAACTCATGGAGAAGGATAGGTGGAATACTGATAGGTTTGCAGAAAAATGTAGGCACTTAAGAGAAAGGTCATTGAAGGTAGTGAAAAGTTGGCATTTGAGTGTCAAGAAGAAGGTGCAATGGTCTGTGCAAAGGCTAGTAGAAAGAGGAAAGTTGGTGGATGAGAAAGACAAGGAATCAAGCAATGAAAATGTTCTTGATGTTGATTCAAAGATGTAAGATGCTACTAAAGATAGCAAAGAAGCAATTCTTAAAGGGATTGAGAGTGATGAGTCAGTTGTGGTAGGCACTATGTTGTTTCCTTTGGAGGAAGTTAAGGGTAGTATGAAAGTTACTCCTATGACATCACATAGTGAGGGTAATGATGTGGCCATGGAGGTTGATGATTGTGAGGTATGCCAAGAGGAATGACATGAGAGTAAGGATCAGTTGGTGAGGGTTGAGTTGGTCTCAAGGGAAGAGACTAAGGATGAGTTAGTTATGATGATGGGCCATGAAATGGCTCAAGAGATTGTTTACTCTGCAAGCATGGAGGCATGGTATGTTGATGGTGTCAAGCAAGAGGAGTGTCTTTGGAAACTAGATTTATTGAAGTTTTAGATGTATGCAAAATTAGAGTTTCAAAATAGGAAGAGGAAGTTGTTGATGGCTAACAAAGAGAAGCAGGTGTTCATGTTGCAAAGAGAATTAAAGCCAAAATTCAAGATCAAGGAGTGGGGGTTTGAACATGATGGAAAGAATCACACTACCACAATTTAACCATCACACAATGACATTAGCAATTAAGAGGGAACATAGATCAAACCATGACATGCATACAAGGATATAGACAAATGATTTTGATATACAGACCTGTGCAATCCAATCTCCCAAGGAATAAACATCACCAGTTATCGCTATCTATGCCAAAATAGGATTTGTCTTCAAGGCCTCTTCATACACAGTCCAGTTATGCACAAGAGCATATCTGACAATCTCATAGAGGGTCCATCCCTAAAAACAAAAGCACCATTTTAGTTTGAATATTGAATATATACAAATCTAATGATGAAAGAAAAGCAGACAATCATACACTCTCTAATTTTGAGGTATAGAATAGAAAATATAAGCTGAAAATCCAATCAAAAACATAAGAGACAAATCACACTTCAAGAAAGTACAAAAATAAAAGCAAGATAAGTTCTTATCAGGCCACTGAAAAGCTTTTGATATTTTAGATAAGACATCACAGGTATTTATTTATTCTGAAGCCTTGTTATAGAATTTTTTTTTATTAATCCTTAGAATTAGTTAGCGAATCTTCTTCTTTCTTTCTAAATTCATGGATGATTCTATTTTTCTGCAGTAAATAGCATACGTAACAAATAAACATGAAATCAGCAACAAATATCTACCTCTAAATACAACTCCAAATGAATGAATAAAAGAAGAAAATGATAATGCTGATTGGGTATCCAGTAAATTAAAGAATTTAATCGTGCAAATAGATGTGGATAGTGTACATCATAGTGATGAGGAAATAATGCTAGTAGGGTAGTCACATACAAAGAGACCAGCTTAAGAGGGAACATAGATCATAACATGACATGCATACAAGGATAATAAATAATTATAGTATGTTCAACTAGAGATAAGAGATAAACCAAGGCACCTACATGATCAAGTGCAATAACATGATCAAGAGATGGTTTAATCATTAAGAGTCACAACTACCAAGAAATAGAGCATCATGATTACATATGGAAAAAAGAGGTGTTATAGGTTTGCATCACACATGCTTAAGGCAAAAGTTTCTAATACAACTGAAGAGAGTAATTAATATGGAAAATTAATCAAGTGTAAGCAACATATGGCATTAATTTTGATAGTTTGATCAAAGGCCACTTAAGCGGGCACCACCCACCAATCCTGGAAAGGAAATAGAGCCTGTATACCCATATTTGTTTGTCATACCCTTTTTGCAAGGAACTAAAAAATTATTCAAATTAAACAAGTATGAACTGTAAGAGACTAAGAAAGAAGGAAAAGGTGTTACCTCACTAGGATGATAGTAATAATGAGACAAAGAACCATGAAGACTAAATCCAAGGAGACCAGATCTGAACATCTAGGTTCGATCAAATTCAAAAATTGGTTTGCCTTCGTAGCACTATCAAGTCAACAACATGAGCATTATTTTGTGTCTAGAGTGTCATCAATGTTTTTAAATGTAGAATGAAATGGTTGTAAGTATGCATTTTTGGCACATGCAAATGATTTTGAGATACACACATGTGCTATCCAATCTCCCAAGGAATAGACAACACCATTTATCGCCATCTTTTCCAAAATAGGATTTGTCATAAAGTGATGTTAGAATAGTTACTAAAATGGTCATAAATTATGTTCTTATAGTTTCAAATAAGTTATAAAGACACCTTAGGACCATCCTAGGTGATAGCGAGTCTAAAGTTTGAGGGGTTGTCAAAAGTTAATAACTTTTGTCAACATTGTCTTTGGCAAAATGCAATATTGTTATAATAGTTAGTTAGAATAGTTGGTTGGTCAGTTTTTGTAAGAGTTAGGGTCTATTTCATAGACATCCATGTGAGTGGATAGGGGAGATCATCACTGATATGTAATGGCATAGATTTGAAAGATTTTTGATAAATAAAAGTTTACTTCTCTGCACATTTGTAGTTCACTGTCCTAGGGTACAGTCACTATGTTTGTGACTTAAAATTCATTCCATAATGCAATCTTGATTGGGAGATTAATTAGATTGATATTATATTTATTGGTTTTCATTTCCTTGTAGATAGATTGTTATTTTGTGATGTTTTGGGACAGAAAATCCAAGTTATTCTTGACTATCCTGAACAGGGATTTTGCAAATAGCACTTTGTTTATTTTGAAAGTTTAATGAATGGATTGACTCCCCCACCCCTGTGGTCAATGTGATTGGTGGAAGGAGTCATAAAATTTATATAATCCTTGTATAAAAGTTTAAATGTAGGGATGGATAGGTATTTTGGAGGAGAGATCACAAACATAGAGAGTAAAGTGTTGATTGGGGGTTACTAGTGTTGGGACCAGTCATGGTTTGAGAGATTCATCCATTGAAGGGCCATATTTTATGGCTTGGATGGTCATATTATGTTATTTAACGGTGTTTAAAACCTTAGTTTGATTGGGAAGTGTGTGGAGGTGTTAGATTGGAGAAGCCACATGTGTGAAGGCCTTAAATAGAGGGTTTTGTAGTTGGGTGTTTAAAACTTGTTTTCTATTCTTGCAAAGTGGAAAATCCTTGGTTAAGCCACGTTTCTGAATAGAGCTTCTTTTCCTACCTTCTAAGGAGTATTTATAACTATATCAAAAGAAAGTTCCTCTAATTAAAGCTTGTAGACAATATTAATTATGTTTGTGTGTCAAGTTCTGTGTTCAATGAATGATTTTGAGCTGTTAATTTTTTTGTTTCCTTTCTTTACTATTGAAATTCCAATTGTTGCTACTCCAATCATGTTCTAAGACATGAAGCCAGGGAGAACTTGAATATGGAATCCCCATTGGGGAATTTGGTTTCCCTACCCTACCTCTGAGTCACCCATCTTTTCTGGCATTAGATGTTTGTTGAATGTGGACTGAATATTCATGAAATCAGTCCATGGGATGTGTGCAAGCAGTTTGGAGGCTCATCTAGGCTTCTAAAAAGGCTAAAAATGACAATTTTACTAAGATTGCATGGATTTTGGTATCAACATGTTTAACCATTTGACAATGTTGTGTAGGTTCTTCTTCATCATTGTTTATAGTAACATTAAGAATGATATTCTCAGATAATTTGGGCCTATGATAAATGTACTCTTATTGAGTCTTTTACTTGTTATACCTGCAGAAGCTGGATATCAAAGCAAGGATAGCTCATGTAGTACCCCACTCCTAGTCCAATTTTATAAATGTTATGATTACTTTAGGATAATAGATTATATTTTAAGAAATTATTGATGCTTATGGTTTTAATGACCCCATACTAGCATGTGTATGGTTGATATGTTTGTCTTATATTTCTATTTGATGTGGTTGAGGGACAGAGTTGTAGTTACTTGCTTGCGAGATCCACATGATCAGTCGATCCCCACCATTGTTTCTTATATATTTATATATGTTTGTACATGTGGGTGTTGTATGCAGGTTCGCAGGGACCGGGCATCATCTTTCCTGAATTGTCACGATGAGCATGCCCTCTCCCAATATCTCAAATGGTAAGAGAGGGGAGATAACACATATCCAAAACCCTATCCTAAGCCTATTTATCCTAATTTTTCGATAAGTATCTGTTGACTACACTATCTGAATTTATCATGTGAAAAAGTTCGTGGATCCCATCTTTGAGTTTGTATGTTTATTTGATGATCTTGATTTATTGCAGTTTGAATATGTGATTTTCTATAGTTATGGAAATTAATATTATAATTGGAAAATAATATTAAATTTATTTCCTATGTTTTGTATGATTAATAATTAATTAAAAATCAAATATTAGGTTATTTGGTTTTAATTAATTAATTATGTGAAAATAGGAATAATATTGTCCATTAGATATTAAATTAATAAATTACACGTTTTAATGATGTTAGGAATATTAAATTATTTAATAATAGATTTTATTATTAAAATGTGCTTTATTGAGTTTGAATATGTCATGTTTCAAAAAGGAGTCAACTTGTCTTTAGGAGACTAAGTTGAGTTGTGCACAATTAAATATATTTTTAATTATTAATTGGTATTTTCTTTCAACTCAAGAGGGTGAGTTTGAATAGGAGATGTCCTATGAGTCATCTAGGGCTTGCATGAATGGTGGAGTTGAATCCCTAATAGGAAGATTTTTCTTTAATTGGGATTCAATCAGGTTGTTGGAGATTTGTGAAAGGAGTTTTTGGAGATTTTGAGGCATTTTTGTATTCTTGAGCTTTTGTGTGTGTGATTGAGATTCTGGGTGACGATTGTTTGCATCTTGATTTGGGCTTTGCATATACTGTGATTCAGATCTGCAGGATTGAGCTCTTCTGCTATCAAATCTGGAAGTTTCAGCATTCTACAGGCTTTCTTTTTAGTTTCTGGCATTGGAATTGAGGTAGGGGTTTGAAAGAACTTTCTTGTGTTTTCATTTGTAGAACTTTCAGTAATTTTCCATGTTTGATTTGATTTATAGTTTTAGATATGTGTCTAATTATGCTTTCAATTTGGGGGTTTAGAAAATTCATAGATTTTCTATTTCATATTTTTATATATACTTGGAATAGTAGGGTTATGCTGTCGAAATTTGAAGAGAAAATACATCCTAGAACTCCTAGAAAATGATAAATTAATCTTGATATAGTTTGTACTATAGTGTGGTTAAATAAATAAATGGGTTGTTGCCAAAAATCCAATTTGGCTTAAAAAATTACATTCTGAAAAAAAAATAAAAAAATCATCCTCTGTTAAAAATGTCAGTCAAAACAAAATTACCATAGTTAGAAAATAATTTCCTCTCAAATGGAAGAAATTTACTATTGCAAATGGCAATTTACAATTAGAATTATAGAAAGACAAAACCAAATAAGAAAAGACAAAATTGCATGTCTATTATGCAAAAGTTGTATTTTCCTTTTTTGAAAAAAATGGTACAGGCCCTTTATTTTTCATTTTCAAAAATGGAGCTTTATAAAAAAAAAATACTTCTGTTTAAAAAAATCTTTTACTTGTTAATGTTTAAAAACTATGCATTGATAAAATGCATTAAAAAAAATGCATTAAAAAAAGCATTGTAAAAAGAAAGCATTGAAAAAATAATAAAATAACAATTTTAAAAAAATTGAATGAGTTGTTAGAGGGTTGGGGGCTACCACCTTCCCACTCCCCCTCAGCCACTGTGCGCAGCCTGTGCATGGTACTATGTAGGTACCATGCGTAGGTACCAATGGCCCCATGAGTGACACATGGGAGGACAGTGAGGTGTGGGCCCACGTGCCCCCCCACTTGGATTTTGTTATTAGTTTTTTTTATTTTATTTAATAAATTACTTTTTTTATGTTATTCAATTTTCTATTTATAATTTTAATTTATGTTAATAAATTTTTATTAATTGTGTTAGTTTGTGTTAATAATTTTTATTAATAGTTTTTTTTTTAATTAATATTATTATTAGATGATAATAAAGTACATGCTAATTTTTATTATTTTATAATAAAAGTTTATTGATAGTGATAATTTAAGAATGTGAGTAAGGTATAGTTAGTATTGATTATTTAGTTTGGCCTATAATTTATTACTAAATTATGTTAGTACTAAATTATTTTGGATTTATTTAGTAGTCTTATCATTGATTTGCTTTAAACTTTGACTATGTACCTTAACCTAGTATTGATGATTTAATTTAAATTAGATTTTAATTATTTGAGAGGTTTCAGATCAATATTGTAAAATTGATATAGACTTAGGTTATTTAATTGATGTTGGTCTTAATTATTTAACTTAGTCCAAATTAATTGTGAATGTGGTGTAACTAGTGTTCTGGTATGCTCTTTTGAATGCACGATTTGGTTGTCTTTTTAGAGTGATTTAATTGCATGTCATAGATGAGCTTATTGTATACTGAAATTGGGTGCTATTATTCTATTGTACCTATAGGATAATTTTAGGGAATGTTTCTTAATTATGGCATTGTATTAATGTTTATGATTAGCTTATCTCAGTAGATTTATGTAACTCTATACTTAAATTCAGTTATGTTCTAATATGGAAATTAAAGTGCTTATGAGATTAGATCTTTGTTTTCTATTGAGCAAATGTGTCTTCTTCATGCCTGGAGTGTTTTCTTGTGCTTACCATTTTAGCGGGTACTAGAAGACCTAGGGGGAAAACAGAGGCTTGGGTATGAGTTGGTTATGATGTGGTTTTAGTATTATTTTTTATGTGTGTGTATTCCATTTATCATCCCTGTTTTGACCATTTAGGCTCATGTTGTATTGAGTTTTACTTCATATTCTATAAAGGAGAATATGGTATTGAATTTTATGTCCGATCCACGGGATCATGTGTATTTATTCTTTTGTGAACACTTTGAGAGTGTTTTGTGACATTATGGTTATGTGAGAACCAGTGTTTTCCTATTATTTTTTGGAGCAGTCATGAGGGACATTATTATCATCTTGTGATCTATGTGAGATCTGTGAGCCTAGGGTAGTTTACCTAGATATGTAGTAGGAGGTGGCTTGCAATAAGCGTCGGGGCCCACAAGTGGCTGCGAGGATCACTTATTGTTAAGTATCTTAATCAAGTGACAACTAAATATTTGAGAGATTTAAAAATGAACCTAATAAGATATGGTTTCCTCACCCTAGCTTAGTGCTAGTACAGACTAAGGTGGGAATGGAGAAGATGACTAGCCCCCTTTTAAAGGATGAGTTGACATAGTCGATGGCTTTGTTAGTATGAGAGGTCATTGACACCGTGTAAGGTCACTTGGGTGCCGAGATCCATCAAGATTACTAGGACAAAACTTAAGGGTTAGACGTACATGATGACACCTTCCTATGCATAGTCTACTTATCCTACATGTGTCGGTTGCCTCTGGATTAGTGAGTCTTTCATGATATTATTACTTGTTTACCTTGAGTTAGAGAGCTTTCAGGATCCTTTCCTTAGCTTGATCTATTTGATGTTTTTTATCTGAGTGGGATCTGTTATTATCTCCTCAGCATGGTGGGAGTGGACCATTTAGGTTCACGAGGTCGGGTGGTAGTGATTCTTTTACCATTTGAGATTCCAACATTCATGTACCAGTGCTGGATGATCCCTATTGTAGTTGTTCCTTCTTGATCTTCTTTGATGGATTTGTGTTCTTCTTCCTCTTCTTCTTTGTGATCCTTTATCTTGTATCATTTTCTCATAGATATCATGTGTACTTCTTTTCAGTTATTGTATTACACACCCTGCGGCTTGTGTAGTGGATGTAGATTTATGGATACCTTATAGTACTAGTTGTTTTTATGTTATCTTTATGTGATGTTGCTTTTATCTTTCCCATTTTATATGAGTTTTTTAATTGTACATAATCTAATTAATTAATTTTATATTCACATAATCCTCGTCATGGAATCCTTGAGAGTTGTAACCTATGTGATTTTTTCATTGCATTGTATTGCTTCCACATTGTAAAACTTTCATGTTCTTGTATGTTAACTCTAAAAAAAAAATTATTCTGCAAACTTAGATGCATGTTTAGGTTAAGTTCTCCTGGGTTCCCTGGTGGGGTATTACACTTGGTATCAGAGCACCGGGTTCTACATTAGAAACTCTGGGAAGTTGTGTGCCCATTAGATGTCTAAACTATTAAAATTTGAAACCAAACATAGACATATAACTCTTTTGTGTTTGATAACCATTAAAC
This sequence comes from Chamaecyparis obtusa, assembly GCA_027943335.1. Taxonomy (NCBI): domain Eukaryota; kingdom Viridiplantae; phylum Streptophyta; class Pinopsida; order Cupressales; family Cupressaceae; genus Chamaecyparis; species Chamaecyparis obtusa. Next base: position 86,044 of record BSBK01008335.1, read on the forward strand.
TACATCTAAACATTTATGCTTTGCTTTCTCTTTAATGTCTATGAGATATCACCTTGTCTAGTGATTGTCATAGGTGTTTGAACTGTTTATTGTGTATGGTTACCTTCTCTAATGCATCTAGGGTGAAATACCTTTGGATGTCATGAAGCGATTACTCCCTTGAGTGTGGCTACTACTAGTCACCTTGTTATGTGGATGTGTTATGATTGATGATTCATTTTTAGTTGATTTACGAATTGTTTGTGTTTTGTATGGGCTAGCATTGAAATTTTTGAACTTTCTTGTGATTGGAATAGTCACCTAACTCTCTTTTTGTTATCTATTTTGTGACGCTATTCACACTTAATTTATTGTTGAAATGGTGATCTCCTATGATTTAATGTTGGACTTATGATTCCCCCATTTGGGTTTTACCTTTTTGAGTTTTCTGGTGGCTACTCTGAATGTTTGTTATTGTTGGCCCTATTTTGTGATAAGTATTGTTTCTATCATGTTCATCTTGAACCCCTGATTGTATGTATAAGGGAGGACATCGCGGAGATGGTACTATATTTTTCGTGTGAAATTGGAAACATTGTGCATCATTTATATTCGCATAAGTGTTGCGTTAACTAGATAGTTTTTCATGAACTTCTCAACTTATTAATTGTTATAGATATGAATGTGTGTTTTATGCAATTGATTACTGGATGTTCACTATATGGATGAATGAATAAAGTTTTGATCTATTTGAATTGAAAATGAATGATTGACGAATGTGATTTTTAGTTTGTTCCTAAACTAGATATTATATTGTACTTAATGACTGCATATCATGTTCCTACCTTATGATTTGATTTCAGATGTTATGATTTGTTTTAAGTAAATGCTTTGTGATAGGGGGATATGTATCCTCATCTATTTGTAGGCTTCCAGGAGTAAGCCTAATCCTAGGGGGGGTGGATGTAGTACCCTGCCCCTAGTCTGATTTTATAAATGTTATGATTACTTTAGGATGATAGACTATATGTTAGGAAATTATTGATGCTTATGATTTTACTAACCCCATACTGGCATGTGTATGGTTGATGTGGTTGTCTTACATTTCTGTTTGACGTGCTTGATGTGGTTGAGGGACGGAGTCGTAGTTACTTGCTTGCGAGATCCAAATGATCGGTCGATCCCCGCCATAGTCTGTTATATATTTATATATGTTTGTACATGCGGGTGTTGTATGCAGGTTTGTAGGTACTGGGCATCATCTTCCCTGAATTGTCTGGATGAGTGTGCCCTATCGCAATATCTCAAATGGTAAGAGAGGGGAGATAACACATATCCAAAACCCTATCCTAAGCCTGTTTATCCTAATTGTTGGATAAGTATCTATTGACTACCCTATCCAAATTTTTTAGGTGACAAAGTTTGTGGATCTCTTTTTTGAGTCTGTATGTTTATTTGATGATCCTGATTTATTGCAGTTTGAATATGTGATTTTCTATAGTTATGGAAATTAATATTATAATTGGAAAATAATATTAAATTTATTTCCTATGTTTTTTATGATTAATAATTAATTAAAAATCAAATATTAGGTTATTTGGTTTTAATTAATTAATTATGTGAAAATAGGAATAATATTGTCCATTAGATATTAAATTAATAAATTACATGTTTTAATGATGTTAGGAATATTAAATTATTTAATAATAGATTTTACTATTACCATGTGCTTTATTGAGTTTGAATATGTCATGTTTCAAAAAGGAGTCAACTTGTCTCTAGGAGACTAAGTTGAGTTGTGCACAATTAAATATATTTTTAATTATTAATTGGTATTTTCTTTCAACTCAAGAGGGTGAGTTTGAATAGGAGATGTCCTATGAGTCATCTAGGGTTTGCATGAATGGTGGAGTTGAATCCCTAATAGGGTGATTTTTCTTTCATTGGGATTCAATCAGGTTGTTGAAGATTTGTGAAAGGATTTTTTAGAGATTTTGAGGCATTTTTGTGTTCTTGAGCTTTTGTGTGTGTGCTTGAGATTCTGGGTGAGGATTGTTTGCATATGGATTTGGGCTTTGCATATACTGTGATTCAGATCTATAGGATTGAGCTCTTTTGCTGTCAGATCTGGAAGTTTCAGCATTCTACAGGCTTTCTTTTCAGTTTCTGGCATTGGAATTGAGGTAGGGGTCTAAAAGAACTTTCTTGTGTTTTCATTTGTAGAACTTTCAGTAATTTTCCATGTTTGATTTGATTTATAGTTTTAGATCTATGTCTATTTATGCTTTCACTTTGGGGGTTTAGAAAATTCATAGATTTTCTATTTCATATTTTTATATATACTTGGTATAGTAGGGTTATGCTGTCAAAATTTGGAGAGAAAATACATCCTAGAACTCCTAGAAAATGATAAATTAATCTTGATATAGTTTGTACTATAGTGTGGTTAAATAAATAAATAGGTTGTTGCCAAAAATCCAATTTGGCTTAAAAAATTACATTCTGAAAAGAAAAAAAATCATCCTCTATTAAAAATGTCAGTCAAAACAAAATTACCACAGTTAGAAAATAATTTGCTCTCAAATGGAAGAAAATTACTATTGCAAATGGCAATTTACAATTGAAATTATAGAAAGACAAAACCAAATAAGAAAAGACAAAATTGCATGTCTATTATGCAAAAGTTGTATTTTCCTTTTCTGGAAAAAATGGTACAGGCCCTTTATTTTCCATTTTCAGAAATGGAGCTTTATAAACAAAATACTTTTGTTTAAAAAAATATTTTACTTGTTAATGTTTAAAAACTATGCATTGATTAAATGCATTAAAAAAAAATGCATTGTAAAAAGAAAGCATTGAAAAAATAATAAAATAACAATTTTAAAAAAATTGAATGAGTTGTTAGAGGGGTGGGGGCTACCACCTTCCCCCTCCCACTCGACCATCATGTGCAGCCTACGTAGGGTACCTACATAGGTACCATGTGTAGGTACCCACGACCCCCATGTGTGATACATGGAAGGACAGTGGGGTGTGGGCCCATGTGCCCTCCCCACTTGGCTTTTATTATTAGTTTTTTTATTTATTTATTTAATAAATTACTTTTTTTTATGTTATTCAATTTTCTATTTATAATTTTAATTTATGTTAATAAATTTTATTAATTGTGTTAGTTTGTGTTAATAATTTTTATTAATAGTTTTTTTCTAATTAATATTATTATTCGATGATAATAAAGTGCATGTTAATTTTTATTATTTTATAATAAAAGTTTATTGATAGTGATAATTTAAGAACGTGAGTAAGGTATAGTTAGTATTGATTATTTAGTTTGGCCTATAATTTATTACTAAATTATGTTAGTACTAAATTATTTTGGATTTATTTAGTAATCTTATCATTGATTTGCTTTAAACTTTGACTATGTACCATAACCTAGTATTGAGCATTTAATTTAAATTAGATTTTAATTATTTGAGAGGTTTAAAATCAATATTATAAAATTGATATAGACTTAGGTTATTTAATTGATGTTGGTCTTAATTATTTAGCTTAGTCCAAATTAATTGTGAATGTGGTGTAACTAGTGTTTTGGTATGCTCTTTTGAATGCACAATTTCGTTGTCTTTTTAGAGTAATTTAATCACATGTCATAGATGAGCTTATTGTATACTGAAATTGGGTGCTATTATTCTATTGTACCTATAGGATAATTTTAGGGAATGTTTCTTAATTACGGTATTGTATTAATGTTTATGATTAGCTTATCTCAGTAGATTTATGTAACTCTATACTTAATTTAGTTATGTTATAATATGGAAATTAAAGTGCTTATGAGATTAGATCTCCATTTTCTATTGAGCAAATGTGTCTTCTTCATGCTTGGAGTGTTTTCTTGTGCTTACTGTTTTATCGGATACTAGAAGACCTAGGGGGAAAACAGAGGCTTGGGTATGAGTTGGTTATGACGTGGTTTCAGTATTATTTTTGATGTGTGTGTGTATTCCATTTATCATTCCTGTTTTGACCATTTAGCCTCATGTTGTATTGAGTTTTACTTCATATTCTATAGATGAGAATATGGTATTGACTTTTATGTCCAATCCACAAGATCATGTGTATTTATTCTTTTGTGAACACTTTGAGAGTGTTTTGTGATATTATGGTTATGTGAGAACCAATGTGTTCCTATTATTTTTCGGAGCAGTCCTAAGGGACATTATTATCATCTTGTGATCTATGTGAGATCTGTAAGCCTAGGGTAGCTTACCTAGATATGTAGTAGGAGGTGGCTTGCAATAAGCATCGGGGCCCACAAGTGGCTGTCAAGATCACTTATTGTTAAGTATCTTAATCAAGTGATAACTAAATATAAGATTGAGAGATTTAAAAATGAACCTAATAAGATATGGTTTCCTCTCCATAGCTTAGTGCTAGTACAGACTAATGTGGGAATGGAGAAGATGACTAGCCCCCTTTTAAGGGATGAGTTCGCACAGTCGATTGCTTCATTAGTACGAGAGGTCATTGACACCGTGTAAGGTCACTTAGGTGTCAGGATCCAGCAAGATTACCAAGACAAAACTCAAGGGTTAAATGTGCATGATGACACCTTCCTATGCATAGTCTAGCTATCCTACATGTGTCGGTTGCCTCTAGATTAGTGAGTCTTGTTGGAAACTACAATTAAAACAATTGTTGTATTGTCATTGATGTCAAACCTTAACTGGTAAGACTATTGCTACTTAGGAAAGTACTATATCTATTTGAGTGTTGTTAAGGGGCTAGGCAAGGTTGGTAACAATAGCACCTTAGGAAAGGTTGAGTTATCTTGATACTACAAAGAGTACTTGACTATGTTGCACAATGATGAGATAATGTATTGTTTATACTAGTAAGACTGAAGACTAGATTGGTAGGCTTAACTGAGCAAAGAATGGAAAAATCATGTTTAAGCCGAGTAATGTTAGTGTCGACCAAACAATAGTTAATTTCTAAGGAAGACAATGTAAGCCGAGTAAATATTTTTAGTATTGACCGAGCATCGACAATTTTATATTTGAAGAGAATTTAATTTTGCAGCCGACATTGTTGAATTCTTGGATTATGTAAAACATGTTGACTTTATTTATTGATTGTTTGAAAGCATTAAATGCACTGTAAAATGTTTTATTGTAAATCTTTAAGAGATTTGAGATGATTCTAGAAAAGGAGCCGAAGAACATGAAGTGGGTAGATTCAATGAATTTGACCTAACCCTAATATCTACGAATGAGATTGACTGGCATAAGATGAGTTAACCTAATTGAGGAAAGTATAAAAGTGTTGGATATGCAAGTGCATGAGGAGAACAGAGAATGCTGGAAGAGTAAAGTTTTACTGACTGTTTAAGCAGACAAGGCTGAAGGAGAATTGAGTTGGTTTCTTGAAGAAAAGTTCTGTGCAGATCAGAGATGGAGATGGAAAAGTTTCAAAGTTAGTAAACTAGCATTAGTGTACAAAATTGGATATGATATTTGCAAAGTGAGTTTTATATTTTTCAGATAAATATTGCTTCTACTTTCTAACCATTGCAACAATCAAAATCTTTTTAACAGAGGTTGACCTAACAGTCATATGTTAAATCCTTTGAACAAGGTTTCATTCTAATGGAGTGTATGTAAGTCCTATGACTAGGCTCACTTTTAATAGGGTGATTGAAATCCTTTAACTGGGTCACACCTGACAGTGTGTATTGTGACCTTTGACAGGGTTGGCTTTTTACCGAGCTCACTTCAGAAGAGTGAAAATAATAGTAGCATGTTACAAAGTGGTTTTTCCCAAATTGGGTTTCCACTATAAATCCTAGTGTTAATACTTGTGTGAATGTTTTGGTTTGAACATTTCTGTGTTTTACAAGTTAAGTTACAGCTGGGTAGTGGACTACATTATTGTATGTTTCTAGTATTGAATCAGTGATGACCGAGTTTGTTTTGGTTATTGGATCTGATTTAAGGAAAAGTTTTTAAGTTTGTTTTATACATGAGGACCTGAGAACAACTGATTCACCCCCCCCCCCTCTGTTGTTCTAAATCATATTAACAATTGGTATCATAGCTTTGTTTCTTATTATTAGTGTTGATAGAAATCAAGTTTAAAGGGGCTTGAAGAAATGATCAGGATGTATAAGGAGGTACTGAAGCTGATTAAGAAAAACTTCCCTAGATGGAAAAGCTTGATGAAGCTGCATCTGGCCAGTATTGGTGACTGTACAAAGTACTACATTGAGAATAACTATGTCTCACCTGTCGCACCTTTGACTATCAAAGAAATGAGAGCTAAGCAAGAACATAATCAAGAAATGCTGGAAATTGCATCTGCCCTAAGCTATCTAGAATTTGAGGACATTAAGGATTGCACAACTGCTAAGGATATGTGGGACACTCTTGCAAGGATCTATGGTGATGACTTAAATGTGTTGAACGCAAAGGTCAAGCATCTTAGAGGTAAGTTTGATGAAATGAGAATGCAAGAAGGTGAAAACATTGCACAATATTGTGGTAGAATAAAAGAAGTTGTGAATGCTATTAGAGGAGAAAATGGGGCTATTGATGATGAAACTATATTTGGGAAAGTACTAAGAACCCTACATCCTATATATGCTATTAAGATCTCAGCTATTTAGGAATCTAGATGTAACTCTGCTAATGTGCTTACTTTGGAAAGTTTGGTTGGTAAGCTAACTGCTTTTGAACTCTCCAACTATGATAATTTCATTGTTGGAAGCATTGGTAATGTTCAATCTACTTTCAAGTCACAACTAGTTCTGAACAAGCCAAAGAAAGAAAAAGAAAGATGCATAAGTGAAATTGAAAGTGACAGTGACACTTCTGATGAAGATCTAGAAGATCTAGAAGCTCTTATGGCTAGAAGACTGAGAAGGGGAAAAGGAAAGTACAAAGGTAAACTCCCTATTATATGTTTTGCATGTAATAAAGTTGGTCATATAGTTGCTAGATGTCCTGATAGGAAGGATAAAGATGATGAAAGAAAAAGAAAACACAAAAACATAAGAGATGACAGAAGCTACTGATGGAACAAAGACTACAAAGGAAAAGGTAAGAAATCTTGTTACATTGCTAAAAAAGAAATTGACACTGATAATGATGATTTTGAAATTGAGGTAGTCTAAGTTGCAATGAAAGATGAATCTGATGAGGATGAGAAAAATGCATTGATATCCTATGTGAACAAGAATGATAAATGGATTATTGATAGTGGTTGTTCACATCACATGACTAGTGACAAAAATAAGTTTGAGACCTTACATCATTACAAAGGTAAAATTGTAAAATTTGGTAATGATGCACCATGTCCTGTTAGAGGAAAAGGTTTGATTAAACTAACTAATAAGATATCTTGTGAAAATGCATATTGGGTTGAAGGTCTTAATTATAACTTGTTAAGTGTTGCCCAACTTAACAAAACTGGTTACCAAGTGGAATTTCATCACAAGAAAGCTAAAATATTTAATGCTACTAGAGAACTAATTGGAAGTGGAGATTAGACTAGAGGTAATTTGTTCTATCTTGACCTATCTGAAGAAACATGTTTAATTGCACAACTTCATGATATTTGGTTATGGCATAAAAGGTTGTGTCATGTTAACTTTGACAATTTGGTAGAGATAAGTAAGAAGAAAAAGGTAAGAGGTCTACCTAGATTGAAGAAACCTGAGAATGTGATGTGCAAGGAATCCCAGTTAGGAAAAATGACAAAGTCAAGTTTTAAGAGCAAATCCTTTACTTCTGAAAACATTTTAGATTTGGTTCATACTGACCTTTGTGGACCTATGGGTGTACAAAGTTACTGTGGTGCTAGATACTTTATCTTATTTGTTGATGATCATACTAGGATGATGCATGTGATGTTTCTAAAAGAAAAATTTGAAGCTTTTCAATTCTTTAAGTGGTATTTGGGTAAGGTTGAGAAGGACACAGGTAGGAACCTAAAATGTCTTAGATCTGACCGAGGTGGAGAATTTACATCAAATGAATTTAATCTATTTTGCAATGATAGAGGAATCAAAAGATGGATTTCTGGACCTAGAACACCTCCACAGGATCGTATAGCAGAAAGGAGAAATAGATCTATCTTGGATTGTGCAAGGACATTGTTGATTGAAAAGAATTTGGCACAAAAATACTAGAAAGAAGCTATAAGCATTGCTGTCTACACTCTTAACTAGGTACAGATCAAGAAAGGTACAAATCTGACAACATATGAATTATGGCATGGGCATGCACCAAGTGTTAAATACTTTAAAATCTTTGGAAGTAAGTGCTATATATTAAAAGACACTAGGAATGGAAATTTTAATGCCAAGAGTGATGAAGTCATATTCCTAGGGTATTCCACAAAAAGTAAAGCTTATAAGTGTTTGAACTCTAACACTAACAAAATTGTGGAAAGTGTGAATGTCAAAATTGATGAGTATACAGAAAGAAATGAAGCTGATAACAAAAGAGAACCAGAAGATTATAGATCTTTTGTGTACATTGAGGAAGAAGAAGAGGCAAGTAAAAAACTTGCACCTGATGTCGAGTCTCAGGTAAGCAATGTCGAGCGACAGATAGATGCTGCTGAGCATCAGGAAAATAGTGCCGAGAAAGAACAAGAACATGCCTAGCTACAAGAAAATGCTACTGAGTATCAGGAAGATGTTGTCGAGCATTCTAAAGTTGAATCTAACAATCTTGTTGAGGAACATTATGAAATAGAGGAGAGAGGAGCTAAACCTATTTTGGAAAAATATGTAAGAAGACATCACAAGCTTGAACAGATAATTGGAGACAAAAATACTAGAATTTAGACCAGAAGTAAGACTAAGGATCCAACATGCCTACTGTGTGAATTTGAACCCAAGTCAACTAGAGAGGCATTGGAGAATGAAGACTGGATACAAGCAATGAATGAAGAGATTGACCAGATTGAGAAGAATGATACTTGGACTCTCGTGCTGAGACCTGAAAACAAAACTGTTATAGGAAAAAAGTGGGTGTTTCAGAATAAGATGAATGAAAATGGTGAAATCACTAGGAACAAAGCTAGGCTGGTATGCAAAGGCTACGCACAAGAAGAAGGAATAGATTATGGGGATACATTTTCCCTTGTAGATAGATTGGAAGGAGTAAGAACTCTGCTTGCATATGTTTCTTATAAAGATTTCAAGGTATATCAAATGGATGTCAAGTCTACATGTTTGAATGGTATACTAGAAGAAGAATTTTACATAGAATAGCCAGAAGGTTTTATTGATCCAAACAAAAGACACATGGTGTGCAAACTAAACAAAGCATTATATGGATTGAAGCAAGCTCCCAGAGCATGGTATGAGAGGTTGCACAACTACTTGATACAAATTAGATTTTCAAGAACAAATGACACAAGCAATCTGTAAATGAAAGATGAAGAAGGTAAAAGTATCCTATTGGCAAAAAATTTTGTGGATGACATTATTTTTGGTGGACAAGATGCATTATGTAAAAGTTTTTCAAATGAAATGCAAACTAAATTTGAAATGGGTATGTTTGGTGAGATCAAATTCTTTGTTGGTTTACAAGTATATGAGAGGAAGAATGGAATTTTCATTACACAGTCTAAGTATGTTAATGAAATACTGAAAACTTTTGGGATGGAAGATGCTAAACCAATGGGAACCTCCTATTGTTACTGGACAAAAGTTATCTAAGAATGATGATGCTGCAGAAGTGAATCAAACTTTGTACAGATCCATGATTGGAAAATTGCAGTATGTTGTACATAGTAGACCAAATATTGCACTAGCTATTGGGATTGTGGCAAGATTCTCTGCCAAACCTAAGAAAACACACATGATGGCTATAAAAAGAATTATGAGATACTTGAAAGGAACTGCTGACTATGGTCTATATTATAAGAAGGATGACTAATTTGAACTCAAAGTTTATACAGATGTTGATTGGGTAGGGAAATGTAGATGATAGAAAGAGTACTAGTGGTGGAGCTTTATTTCTTGGACATTGATTAGTCTCCTAGACAAGCAAGAAACAAAATTGCATTTCCCAATCTACTGTCGAGGCTGAGTATGTTGTTGTTGTAGTAAACTATTCAAATTTGGTATGGATAAAATAATTGTTGATAGGCATGAAAGAAGAAATCACTAAGCTTATTATTATTTTCTATGACAGCACAAGTGCTATCAATATTTCTAAGAATCCAGTGATGCACACTAAGACCAAGCACATTGCAATCAAGTATCACTACTTGAGAGAATTAGTACAAGATAAAGAAGTCTGAATGGAATATGTGAATACAAAAGAACAATTAGTAGACATATTCACTAAAGCTTTACCTAGAGAAGCTCATGAGCATTTGAGAAGTTAATTAGGGGTCCTTCCCCTAACTGAGGCTGCCTAGACAAGCGAGAGCACTGCATCAAATGTGCTACAGCAGAAAAGTTGACAAATTGATGTAGAAGATTGTCACACTTTACGGCTGGCCTAGAGTTATGAAAAGAAGCAAAGACAAGGAATCAGTCATAAGCAAGATGACAGAGGGAGAAACACTGAGCTACACATATATTATTTACATCTACCAGATGTATGTTTTAGTTGCTACTTTGGCATTTTTTTCAAAGAGGGAGATGAACTGATATGATAACACATGACACTAAAAGGTAAGAGGGAGATGAACTGATATGATAACACAATGAAACTAAAGATAAGGATGATGAACTGAAATGAAGGATCAGGATAGAGGGAGATCTGAATACTTCTGACAGTCATAGAAGTGAGGCTTATAGGATTCTAAATCAGAATGAAGCTAAGATATTATAAATAATTCTCTGATGGACAGATAAGTTTTTGGATTGGTTGTAATCCATGTGTTATTCAAGTGATATCATATGGTGTTTCCATCAATGCCAAAGAGGAGATTTTTGGAAACTACAATTGAAACAATTATTGTATTGTCATTGATGTCAAACCTTAACTGGTAAGATTGTTGCTACTTAGGAAAGTACTATATCTATTTGAGTGTTGCTAAGGGACTAGGCAAGGTTGGTAACAATATCACCTAAGGAAAGGTTGAGTTATCTTGATACTACAAAGTGTACTTGACTATGTTGCACAATGATGAGATAATGTATTGTTTATACTAGTAAGACTAAAGACTAGACTGGTAGGCTTAACCAAGCAAAGAATGGAAAAATCATGTTTAATATGAGTAATGTTAGTGTTGACTGAACATGATGAAGGGTGCTCCCCTTAATACCACAAACACATAACAGAAACAGAGAAACCACAACAATATGCAAGAACAGAAAATTGGCTTCTTATTATCTCCACAAATGTGGAATTACAAACTTTTAGAATTACAATATGCAAAGCCACATAGGCATTCCCTTACAATATTCTGTAGGACAAAGCCTCGAATCAATACCCAGATCTACTACCCAGAACTATTCTGAACTGCCTAAGACAATAATACAGCCTTCCTTATATAGGCAATTTTCCACCGCCTGGGAAGGTTCCAGAATTTTAGCCAATAAGGCCAACCAAACTTAGAATTATTTTATTTTACATTTCATTACATCATAGTCGGCTCAAGATAACCTTTGAAACCCGAACAGAAATTTTGAAGAAAATTATTTTTCGCCATTTCAGGTGGCCCAACTTCCGAAGACCATAAGTCATCACCAGTTGACCCGATCGGCTACTATAACCCCATTTCGGAAATGCCACAAAGCGCTCTACAGGCTTGACCCGCGCAAGCGCCTGTCACCCAAATTTTCAACCTCATCCAGGGCCTCTAAAGCCTTCAAAACTAAGTTCAAAGTTTCTGTACCCTGCTACCAATACCAAAAATCTTCAATATCTTCCAATATACACTGATCTGGCAATGAAACTTTATTGGCAGACTTATATGACCAAAATGAACCTCCAAGAAAGAAATCAAATCATTCTGAGCACATACAAAAATTACCAAAAATAGTAACTTTCCATAAATAGCAGCTTTGCACAAAATAACCCTTATTGAAAATAAAAACAGAAATGTTTTTGGGTGATGCAAGATTGCTCTTACACCCAGGATGCTCCTGCATCAGAACAACAGTTAATTAATGAGGAAGACAGTGTAAGCCGAGTAAATATTTTTAGTAATGACCGAGCTTTCTACATGAAGACCGAGTAGTTGATCACAGTATTGACCGAGCATCAACAATTTTGTATTTGAAGAGAATTTCATTTTGGAGCCAACATTGTGAATTCTTGGATTAAGTAAAACATGTTGACTTTATTATTGATTGTTTGAAAGTATTAAATGCACTGTAAAACATTTTATTGTAAATCTTTAAGAGATTTGAGATGATTCTAGAAAAGGAGCCAAAGAACATGAAGTG